>JAEQBH010006572.1:0-140379 GCA_016808115.1 Tetrastigma voinierianum | reverse complement strand
TGGCAACCAAAGATATCAACACATTCTCACAAAACTACTCTATACATACATATGTTCCATTATACATAATTCAAAGTATTTTTCTACATAATATTCTACTAATAAAGACTTTCTTGTATAAATGTCGAGAATCCTAACTGGCCCTGGTCTGAGGTCTCGCACTGGAAAATAGTTTAAATACAAAATAATGATAAACGAGCTCAGCGAGTGTATTTTTATAAAAGGTTTTGCTTTTTCCGGAAAACATCCTTCAAAATGTAAACTCTCTCTTTTACAAATATTGTTTTCTTTGCTTCTTCAAGTTTCTAAAACTCTTCTTAGCTTGCTTGCTTTTGTACTTGCTTGCTTTTAAAAGTTTATAAACTTTTAATACTTGCTTGCTTTCTTTGCTTTGCTTTTCTTTAAAAGCTTATAAAACTCTCATTTCTTGCTTGCTTAGAAGTTTATGTTCTCAAAACTTCTCTTGTTCGCTTGCTTTATCTCATGGAAAAGTTTCTTAAAACCTTCACAAACCTTTGCTTTAAAAGTTTCTCAAAACTTTTTCATAAAAACGGGAGCCTGGGGCTCAACCGCATGCTTTGAAAAATAAAACGGGAGCCTGGGCTCAACCGTTTGCTTTAAAATCCCACGGGAGCTTGGCTCAACCGATCGTTTTGAAATCTAAACGGAGCTTCGCCCAACCCTTCGCTTTAAACTCTCCGAAGCCCGCTATCGGGAACCAATGGCTGATTTTTCAAAACCGTATATTATGCCTGGCAAAACATCAACCACCGGAGGCCTATTTTTGCTTATCACTTAGTGAACACGGAAGTCTCGGGGCTAATCGCGTTTGAAAGTGACCTGGGTCCGCATCACTTTTCCGTGAATATGTGAATCTGACCTGGCCGCCATGAAGGATCCCGACCCGGATTAACCTCATGAACCCGAGGGGACCTCCCAACACTCCAATGGATATAGAAACTTTTCCTTAAAACCATCAAATAATCCATGGAGCCAACCTTGCAATTTTAACATATCTTTAGAAAATAATGCGGAAGCGAAGTGATAAATTTTTTTATTTTTCAAACACTTGGATTTTTCTATGTAATTACGTAGTTTCCTCTGCTTTTCTGACTTTCCCAAATTTACACTCCGCATGCTAATTTTAAAACACTTAATATCTGCCTCAACTTCCGTTGTAGTATTCCTCGTCCACAACTCAATCACCACAATATATATACCATATACCTTATCCATTCCCCAATCATCAAACATTTAAAACTTCTTCAATTCCATGCACATTTGTATCGAAAATTTGGGCTTGAGCCTACTTAAGCCAACGCCTAAGTAATCTATTTAAAAATATATCCATATGCTATATACATGACAATTATCTCGACATATAAATATGCAACTATTTATACAATGAAGTTCACATGCATTCATTCCTCGATGACTCGACCACTACACAGAGGATACTTCTACCGCGCACCTGTCTCCCGGAACCCGAAAAATATTTTTAAAAACATATGGAAAAGAATGAGCTAAAGGAGCCTAGTTGAGTGTACATTTCATTAAGACAACATTTTCATGATATATCAAAGTAATACATACTTATACATTTAAAAAATCCATTTATGCCTTAAGATAACATTTTCAGTATATCAAAGTAATACATACTTATACATTTAAAATCCATTTATGCCTTAAATATTTATTCTCAAACTTTCTTCCTTAAACATTTATGCCTCAAACTTTCTTTTCTTTTCTTTTATAATAAATAATTTATACATTTCAAATCAATTTATGCCTCTTAAAACATTTATGCCTCAAACTTTCTTTCTTTCGCTCTTTCTTTCTTTATTTCTTTCTTTCTGATGGAACTCAAATAAACACACCCTAACATTTCTTCCGGGCACCGGGACGGTGAGGGACAACATCTCCAAATATAACTACTTACATACATGAGAAACTCACGCTTGCATGTGTGGTTCCAAGCCATAGCACTTTATCACGTGCAAGGAATATTACCTAGACACCTATTTCCCTCCCTCAGTTAGTAACCCATAACTCTTTACCCCCAACCTTACACACGCCAGCATTCCTACGATACGCCTCATACGCCTATAAGGGCTTAGGGTAACCATCAAGAAACATTTCTTCAAAATACATTTATAACACATTTAAATCCTTTACTTTATCATTAAACACATGGCCTCTTAAACATTTTTAAACTTTCATAATACTCTTAACATATGCATACATCTTTAAACATTTTAAACTTTCATAATACCTAACATATGCATACATATTTAATACACATATAAATATATGCATTGATGCAAGATAAAACAATGCAAGATAAACATTTCCATATGCCTTAACATTTACATAAAATTTACATTAAACTTTCAGTTTAAATATTAAAACCATCTACTTTTAAAAACTCACTTCAAAATAGAACATTTTTACTACAAGCCACCGTCAATCCCCATGAGCCCCGCTGGAGTTCCCGTTCCCGTCCGAGCAGTCCTTTTCACCTTTTCCAAGAAAATCACAATTACACATTAACCATACTCTATTTAATCCACCATAAAACACACATTCCTTGCTATTCTTATTCCTCTAGGAATCTATTTTACTTAGAATTGAATCAATCCAATCGGATCATCCAACTAAAGTTATGGCATTTTCATGCCAACTAGTCATTTTACCGATTTTTCTAGTGACAGTTTGTATTACCTATTTTTCCGAGGTCTTGAATTCATATTTTGACACTATGTCCTTATACCTATTTAAAGCTAAGGTGCTATGGTTCTATTCCAATTGAATCACCCAATTTGAGCAATCAAAACTCACTTTACGTCCAAATAACCGCCAATCTTATGTTCAAAAACTTGAACCAGAATTTGGCTTGTACATGGTCCTACTTTGAGTGAATATTTAGGCCACTTAGGACTGTAGAATTTGGTGATACATTCTTCTTAAGTTTTGCTCTTCAAGTCTATTTACGTAGCTAATTTAAATCACTCAATCGGATCAAAATTGAGCAAGAGCAGCCAAAATACCAAAACTGGTCAAACAGAAAACAGGACATTTCCTCAGACTGAGACTGCTGCCCAAAATCGACTCAAAATGCTTCTCTTCCATTTTTCTTTCACTCTAGACACTTAAATCTGATGCATTATACCCATTTCAACATAACACACAATCTACTATCAAACCCTAACCCTTACTCACTTGATTTTGTCAAACCCTAACCTAAACCATGGCTTTCAATTGATATAAATTCAGCACTATTAAACCTTAAATACCATCAATTTAACATCCATACCAGAATTTAAAACATTAAACATGGAAAACATCAAACCCTAACTTTCCCACCATGAAAACTTACTTGTTTCTGAGTTTCTCATTCCTCTCCTTGATTACCACTTGAAGATCACTTGAAAGCTTGAATGAGGAGAAAAATCACATCCCCATACCTTTCGCTCTTCACTTTTCTTCGTCTCCTCCTTCTCTCCCTTTCTTTCTTTCTTCCTCTCCTTTCCCCCTACGGGCTCTCCTCCTTTTGAGCCAACTTAACTCTTCTTAAATTTAGATTTTGCTTCCACACTCTGACCAAATTGCCCTTTCCCATTTACAAATTTCCTTGAACCAAAGAAGCTCATTGGTCCATTCTAATGAATCACAAATCCATTAACCTATTATTTTATTCATAAACTTAGTCATTAAGAAAGGCTTTAAATGTCTGGCTCACAAGAAAATATATCCTCTTTTATAGCAGATTTTATCTCGCCACCTTATAATCGTTTATACCGACAGAATGTCAAAATATTCTATGGTCAGTTTCAAACTTCAAATTGACCATGAATATTTAATAATTCTTCACATTGGATTCCTAGGCTCAAATCAATGTAAATCTTATTTAAAATTTATTAAAATCGAACCGATAATAGCGTATTATTACCCGAATTACGCCGAAGATCACTCCGAAACTATCCAAACGGACTCCGCTTTCACTTTATTTCGCCATGGTCTTTATGATATATTCTGACATTCGTGATGCTGCCCAATTTCCGAAAAATTTCAACGCAGGCTCCAAATTTCAGTCCGGAAATCACTATTCACTTAAATCTCCCATTATCTTTCAACATCGCCTCAAAGTCATAGGAACCGAAATTTTTAAAAATCCTGCAAACCCTCCATCCGATAAAATAAGAAAAATCACTATTCATTAGGGCAATCTTGCTACACTTTTCGAAAATTTTCACTTCATGCCCAAATGATGTCCAGCGTCTCTAAATTCTAATCCACCGTCTACTGGCCGACTCAACCGGCCCACAACTACCATTATAACATCCAATAAGGTCAGGGTTTGCGCTTTTATTAGAGATTATGGAAGAAACACATTTCCACTGGTGCCACTCTTAACCTGACCTGGCACGGAAGCATCTCGGCACCAACCGGAATACCACCATTGGCACCGCAGATGCCTCCCATCGACCAAAGGCCCCAGTCCCGGGGTCCAATCTCGGGAGGCCAAAGGAACCTGGGAATGAGGATATCCTATGAGTGAGCTTCCACCTGAAGGGTACCCATGAGGTGGTCACGAAGGGTGGGGGTCTCACACGCCATCACCATATGTAGTTAGAGCTCATAACCTTATATACTCCTGTACGTGCCACGGTCTCCTTTAAATGCATGATGTATGTCCTAAGTTTGCCGACTGCAAAACTAAATGGCTATGAGATCCCACCACCGTGCAATTTACGGAATACCTCTGACCTGCCTCGCTTGCTTAGAACTAGTGGGAAGGCCTGTTTTTCACAAACTTTCTTTGTTGCTGTTTTTTATGCCTGTTTTACACTTTGAAACCATTTGCTTGCTTGTTGAGTCATTGAAAATGGTTTACCTATTCAAAACCATTTACTTACTTGCTTGTTGGCTTAATTATGGCTTTACAATTCTAAAACCAATGCTTTCTTTTTCAAAATGTGGTTTAACTCAAAACCATTTGCTTGCTTTCTAATTCATCGCTTGCCTTTTGAAAATGGTTTATTCAAAACCATGAACACCAAGTAAACAATTTATAATAATAATAATAATACACTAGTATTTGGGAAAATGAGCTTTAGAACACTCACATCTTTCCGCTTATTAAACTTTGGAGCACGATTCCACAATTTTCCCGCCTTGCTTTTTAAATTCTACACTCGATGTATTAGATCACACACGTCAAAGACAACCAAGCAATTTGCATACTTGGTGTTTCACAATTAAAATTCCTTTTCAGAAAATATGGGTCCCAAATGCCATTCATAAGCATATATTGTATTCTTAGACTAAAGGGACTTTCCTATATAGTCTAAAAACACCCGAAAATATTTCGAAAATTTCGTCCTGGACTGCTTGAATAAAATCTCAAATTTTAACCAACTGGTCCCAAAATGGGCCCCGAATTCAGCCCTGATCATTCAAAATAATCCCAAAATTTCCTAAAATTCCTAGTACCCCAACCACTAAAAATTCGGGACTAAATTTATGGTCTTAAGAATATTTCAAGCCATTATAGGTTAGTCCCTAGGCTCGAAATAACACAAGTAGGAAATTCTCCACCTCTCAACTCACAAAAGCCAAGATTTTTACACCACGCGTGAGTTCCTGCCAAGGCAGAGTAACTTTATACCCACCGGGTCCGAAGCGCACCAGCGTAGATCCGAGAAAAAACTAAAATCTTGGTTTTTCGCATATTTACCCTCGAATTTCGGTGAAACCATGGTTTCGTACTCACGCGTAGCCTCGTCACAGAGCACTCCTTCATGTTTATCCCGACGAGATCCGACGATCAGATTTCCTCAGAATTCGAAAGCAAATCCAAAAGAAGAAAAAAATTAAAAATCTTCAGAATCTCTGTTCATTCATTCTGGTCCGTCAACCAAGAGGTTTGTTACTTTTATTTGTTTTGTCTTTTTTTTTCTTTTTTCTTTTTAAGGGACCCATATGTCCCTTTATTCTACTTATGGTCCGCTTCTAAATTCTCCAAACAATTTATTTTGGTCCTGTTTCAATTCTTTTATTATCCTAAACAATATTTTAACTATTTACCATTTTTCGAATTTTCTAAAAATCTCGTTTTGTGTTTCACTTTAAACTCGTCGCCTAGGAATTGTAGAAATATTCCGAATTGCCTCTTGAATTAAACGAAACTTTCCTAGGTTACTAGATTTCGCGTAGACGAACTTAACGCAAGCAAATTCCGCTTTCACTATCCGAGATCTAGAGAATTTCTCGAGACTTCCCGAAAAATTCCCGGCAATTTATTACATTGTTTTACTATTTAAACTTCCTTAATTTGACTTTTCACCCTCAATCCTTCCTTAATTGTAAATTTGTCCTCAAGCATTTAAATATTACAAATCCAACTTTTGAAATTCTACTATGGCCCATCTCTAACTTAATTATGCCTTACATATCCTTTTTTTGCTAAATGACAATTGCACTTTGTTTTTAAGTACCAAATCTTGGTTCCAAAATTTATAATTTCCTAATTTCATCTCCAAATACTACAATGTGACACTTTGGCACTCTTATACACCCCTACAAAGATCATGTATCAGACACCTCTTAGACGGTGTTACAAAATCCTCCTTAGAACATTGGCCTCGAAATGAATAAACTAAACTCCCAAAAAGAAATGAACGAAAAATAATTTCATCCGGAAAATAAGTGAGGGAGACTGACGGCCAAAGATCCAGCCTCCGCTCCTGGGCAACTTGCCTCTCATGATTCTTCCATAAGACTCAATCTAATGGAATCACTTTTGTTTCTCAACACCTATTCCTTTGCATCTACTAATCCGCATTACATGTATCTCCTTTCATAAGTCAAATTTTCTTTAATCAGACTGGTCGCTTTCCTCTCAATACATGTGAAGGATCCTGGATATATTTCCTCAACATTGATACATGGAAAGCATCATGAATCCTTGACAACTCGGGGTAACTTCTTGAAGGATCCCGACACGGATTAACCTCATGAACCCGAGGGGACCTCCGCACTCCAAATGTATATAGAAACTTTTCCTTAAAACCAAATTAAATCCGTGGAGCTAACCCCTTTACAATTCTTCACATATCTTTTAAAAATAATGCGGAGCGAAGTGCTAAAAAAAAATTTTTCTTTCTTTCAACACTTAGATTTTTCAGAAAATCGGTCAGAGGTTCCTCTGTTTGTCGGACTTTCCCAAATTTACAAAACCTCGATGAAAACATTTGAAAACAATTTCTAAACCCAATTCATCAACTTCCATATTAGGACTCTCGGGCCCACAACCCAATCAAACACAACATACATATATATACATTTATTTCTTTCAAATCATCAAAACATTTAAACTTTATTCAATTCCATGCATAATTTTATCAAAACATGACAAAACATTCACATATACAATATGCAAATTATTTTCTAATGCAATGCCACGCGTCGGCCTTCTCGATAGCTCGCGACCACTCCGCACAGGAGCGACTCTATCGGCACCTAGTCTTGGGTCCTGGAAAATGCTTGAAACACACGGAAAAGAATGAGCTAAAGGAGCCTAAAGGAGTGTACATTTTCATTAAAATAACATTTTCGCAGCATACCAAAATAATACATACTTCTCATACAATTAAACCATTATACATTAAACATTTATGCTTTAAACTTTCTTTCCATAAATACTTCTTATACCATTAGAATCAATTTATGCTTTAAACATTTATAGTCATCTTTAAAACTTTCTTTCAATAAATACTTACATTTAAATCCATTTATGCTTAAGCATTTATGCTGCATGTCTTCTTTCAATAGAGACACTTATGCATTTAAAATTCATTTATGCTTTGGGCATTTATGCCTTAACTTTTTCCTTTATTTCTTTTTCATTCTTCTGATGGAACCTTGTGGGAATAACACACCTAACAGTTTCCGGTACCGACGGTGAGAGGGACATCATTATTCCGCTCATAACCACCACGCGAGAAACTCACGCTGGGTATAGGTCCCACTCAGACTCATCACGTGCAAGGATATTACTCTGTGACACCTATTTCCCTCCCTCAGCTTAGTAACCTATATAACTTTTACCCCTCTAACCTTATACGCCAAAGTACTCGCTCATATCATCATAGGGGTTTAGGTAACCATCAAGAAAACATTTCTTCAAATACATTTGTAAACACATTTAAATCCTTTTTACTTGATCATTAAAACACATATGCATTCTTTACACATCTTAAAAAATCTTTCATAATACTTTAATATACAGATACATATTTCTTATATACATGTGTGAGCAAATACATTTATATCCTTTCCTTTATCATTAAAACACATATGCATTTCACACATTTTAAAACTTCTCATAACACTTTGGTCATATGCATACATATAAATATATATATATATTGATGCAATAAAACATTTCATATGCCTTAACATGTACATAAACATTTCCATTAAACTTTCAGCTTAACATTAAAACCATTCACTTTTAAAAACTCATTTTTTTCAAAATATCATTTTCACTCACAGTTCACCGCTCAATCCCGCTTGCTTCCCGTTGAGTTCCCGTTCCCGTCCGATAGTCCTTTTCACCTTTCCAAGAAAAATCACAATTACACACAACTATAATTTCCATTTAATCCACCATAAACACTATCTCTATATTCTTATTCTCTTAGGAATCTATTTTACTTAGGAATTGGAATCAATCCAATCTGGATCATCCAGTCCAGTTATGGCATTTTCATGCCAACTAGTCATTTTACCGATTTTCTAGTAACAGTTTGTGGCTACTCATTTTTCCGAGGTCTTGACTTCACATTTTGACACTATGTCCCATACTCATTTAAAGCTAAGGTGCTAAGGGTTCTATTCCAATTGGAATCACCCAATTCGGAGCACCGAAACTCACTTTTACGTCCAAATAACCTGGCTAATCTATGTTCAAAAAACTGAACCAGAATTTTGGCTTGCACATGGTCCTACTTTGAGTTTTTCTAAATTCTTAGGGCCACTTAGATCAGAATTTCCATGATACCTTCTCCTTAAGTTTTGTTCTCCTTCAAGTCTATTTTATGTAGCCACTTAAATCACTCAAATTGACTAGGTACCAGAAAGCAAGTTATGGCCAAAATACCAAAACTGGTCAAAACAGAAAAAACAGGACATTTCCTGTACCAGATCAAGCGTTCAAAATCGACCAAAATGTGTGCTTCTCTTCCATTTTTTCTTTCACTCTAAACACTTAAATCTGATGCATTATACCCATTTCAACATAACACACACACACCACTATCAAACCCTAACCCTTACTCACTTGATTTTGTCAAAACCCTAACTCTAAACCATGGCTTTTCTCTAATTGATATTAATTCAGCACCATTAAACCTTAAATACCATCAATTTAACATCCATAGAATTTAAGACATTAAACATGGAAAACATCAAAACCCTAACTTTCCCACCATGAAAACTTACTTGTTTCTTGAGTTTCTTTGGCCTCTCCTTGGATTACCACAATTTGAAGATCACTTGAAAGCTTGAATGAGGAGAAAAAATCACATCTCATACTTTTGCCCTTCACTCTTCTCTTCTTTCTTGCTTCTCCTTCTCTCCTTTCTTTTCCCTTTTCTCTTCCTCTCTCTCCTTTCTCTCCTACGGGGTTCCTTAACTTTTGAGAGACCAAATGAATTATTTTGTTTGTCTCCCCATTTAAATATTCTAACTTTCCTTTAATTACAATTCTGGTCCTCCATTTCTTTTATACGCTAATCAACTTATTTTATTGCACGGGGTTCCATGAACCTCATTGGTCAATTCTAATGAGTCACAAACCCTAACTTAGCCCTTAAGAAATGTTTTGATTGGCTCTCATAAGAAAATATCTCCATTTTATCAGATTTTTATTCCTTTTTGTCTTATACTGCTTTTATACTGATTAAACGTCAAAATATTCGGCGGTCGCTCTAAACTTCAAATTGACCATGAAATATTCTAATTAAATCCTTCACAAAGTGATTCCAGGCTTTGAAATCACCGAAATCGGATTTAAAATCATTAAATCGGAACCGACAATAGCATTATTATCCGACCACGTCGGACGCTTGGAAACTATCCAAACGGACTCGCTTTCAATTCGCTTCAGTTTCGCTGCTAGGACTCTATGATTGATTCCGACATTTTCGTATTCGCCCATATAATTTCGAAAAATTTCAGCAATGCACTCCAATTTTCGCCCGAAATCACTATTCACTTAAATCTCCCATTATCTTCTAAATATCGGGCCCAAAGTCATGTTAACCGAAATTTCTTAAAAATCCCTTTGCAACCCTCCATCCTGATAAAATAAGAAAAAATCACTATTCATTAGGGCACCCGGTTACAATTTTCGAAAAAATTTTCACTTCATGCCCAAATGAGGTCCGCATGCTTCTAAATTCTAATCCACTCTCGCTTCATCATTAGACCTCAAATCAGTTCAATAACTACTATTATAACATTCAATAAGGTTGGGGTTTTACAACTTCAACTGTAGTTACCGCCCCACTTGCTCAATACGATCTCATAAGGTCCAATATACTGACTAAGCTCTCGTTTCCCAAATCTCAACACACCTTTCCAAGGTGAAATCTTCAAAAGACTTATCACCTATTTCCCCTAAACTGCAAGTCTCTACGACTTGTCCGCATAGCTTTTCTCTCGTCTATCTCTTTGCTATCTTTAAGATGCGAACAACTTTCACTTTCTCTCCGAAGTGATCTGTACTCAGTTCAGGTCTACTAGTCTCTCCTCACTAACCCTCATCCCAAAGACACTGAGTCTCTACATTTCGCCATACAAAGGTCTCTCAAATGGAGCCATATCTATACCGGCTTGATAGGCTATTGTTGTAGGCAACCCATTAGTGCTAAGTGTGAGTATCCCAACTTCCTTTGAATTCCATCATGACAAGTTTCAAAGATATCCTCTAACGCCTGAATACCCTCTTCGACGGGCCATCCGTCTCGAGGATGAAATGTCAGGCCGAAATGTAAAGCAGTACCTAACGCCGTTTGCAACCAGGCCAAAACCTAGATGCGAACCCCGGTCTCGATCTGACACTATCGACACTGGAACCCCATGAAGTCTTACTATCTCATCCACATACAACTTGGCCAACTTTTCTAAAGAATCCTCAACATTAACTGGTAGGAAATGAGCAGACTTTGTTAATCGATCTACTATCACCCATATCGCATCATGTCAGCTTTCTCCGAGTCCCGTGGAAGACCCTCACACAAAATCCATAGTAATCTTTTCCCATTTCCACACCGATCAGGGAGAATCAGATCTTCCCGTGGCCTCTGATGCTCTACCTTCACCTGCTAACAGGTTAGGCACCTAGAAACGAAACTCACGATCTCTTTCTTCATCCCATTCCACCAGTAATGTTCTTTCAAAGTCTGTACATCTTAGTACTGCCTGGATGCATGGCATACGCAGATGAATGTGCTTCTTCTATAATGTCTCTTTTCAGCTCGCCATACTTTGGCACAAACATTCTCTGTCCTTTCACTATCATGCCATCATCTCTGATTTGAAACTCTGCTTTCTTTCCTTTTTCTATCTCTTCCTTAAGCTTAATCATCTATGGATCCTGCGACTGCCCTGCTAGAATCTGGTCCACTAGAAGCCGGCCCAACATGAAACGTGGCTAACAAGGTCTTAACTCAACCCTCCAATATCACCCGTAAAGCTCTCGCATCCACCAATAGTGGAAGATAACCTGATCTCATGTGAGACACAAAGAACTCTCCTCGTCGCCTACTCAAGGCATCCGCTACTTACATTAGCTTTCTTCCCCGGATGGTACGATAGTACGTCGTGTCCTTAATCAACTCAAGCCATCTTCTTTGCCTCAGGTTTAACTCTTTCTGGGTGAAAATATATTGAAGACTTTTATGATCTGTAAAGATCCTACAAGGAACACCATATAAATAATGTCTCCATATTTTTAGTGCAAACACGATCACGTAGCCTAAGTCGTGTGTAGGTAATTCTCCCTACATTTCTTAGCTGCCTAGGAGGCATATGCAATCACCCTATCATTCTCAGATCAAAACACACAACCAAGGCCTCGGGCCTTCAGCATCACTATAAACCACAACCCATTTTCCATTGGGTAATCGTTATAACCGGAGCCGGTCAATATACTCTTCAACCTCTTCAACTCTTCTCGACGTGCATCTACCCAATCACTTAACATCTTTCCTCGCCTCACAAGCAAGGCTATCTCGAGAACCCCAAACCCTCCTGTAATACTCATAAACCAAGGAAGCCCCGACTCCTCCTCGACACATTCCCTTTGGTGGTTTCCACCCCACTACGTACTTCTATTTCTCCTCGGGGATCCATGACTCACCCCCTTCACCGAGATCACATGACCTAGGAATGCCACCCTCAAGGTTTCTCAAAATCGACACTTGCTCAACTCGCATACAACCGTCTCCTGTGGTCTCGCAACACAACTCGTGTGCTCTTAATGTCTTCCGAACCACCTGAATACACTAGATATCATCATCAAAGACTATGACGAACCTATCCAAACACGGCTGAATACCCTGCTCATCAAATCCATAAACGTCACGGAGCATTAGTCAAGCCAAACGGCATCACCGTAAACTCATAATGTCCGTAGCGTGTGTCCCGAATGCGCCTTAGGAACATCACCCCGCACCCTCTTCAACTGATGACAATTCGACCTCAAATCTATCTTTGAGTACACTCGATCCTTGGAGTTGATCAAATAACTCATCGATTCTAGGGAGTGATAATGACATGATGGTAACTCCGTTTCACTGCCTCGTAATCAATACACAACCGCAGCAACCCATCTTTCTTTTTCACGAAGAGAACTGAGCTCCCCCATGGGGATATGCTCTACCGAATGAATCCCTTTACTTCAATTCTTCTAACCGAGCCTTGCCTCTCAACTTGGCCAGGAGCCATCCTATAAGGAGGAATGGAAATGGGCTCAGTCCCTGGGATCAAATCAATGGTGAACTCCACCTCTCTTTCTGGAGGAAATCCTGTAATACCATTTGGGAATACATCTGGGAACTCTCTAACAACTGGAATCTCATCCAATATAGTCCCCTCCTTCCCTGTCTCCACCACATACTTTGTTTCCACTCCATTCAGCCATAACCAAATACCTCCTGGATCACCACCGCCATCATACGGTGTTTGGCGCCCAGCCAGACTCTCTCTATCGACCTGCTCTTCCATAACCTCTCTAGGCGTTGTGTGGAGGCTGCGAGACTGCCGATGGGTCACTATGGCTACTATCTCGTGCACCTATAGCACCAAGCCTCACAGAACTATCCCGCACTCGAGCTCCTCTCGTGTGGCCTAGATGGTCCAAAATTTCTAACCTATCACTTGGCCGATTCATGAGGCAGAAGTGGAACCAACTACGTGCTCATCTCTCACAAAAGTACGCAGACGCCCAAACCGGGCTGAATACTCTCCTAGGACGACCCTCTATCTCCTGACATAGTGCTGTAATTACCAAAAATCAACTTTAATACTTTGACTCACTTGATATGTATGTGGCCTTGAATTCAAAATGCATGGTCAAGCAATACTTATGCTCTGATACCACCTTGTGTGGTATCATCTCTCCTCATGTCCTAGGTTATTGTATACAACCTGCTCTGATACCACACTGACACACCCCCACCCTTCAGTGGCAGTGAGCGCCACTCCATTACAGAGAATCCTCCCAAAATTGCTACCCCCAATCCACTCAGAAACTCCTGTGAAGCGAAGCCGTATTGCTTGCTAAAACCTCCTATAAAATTTTTCTTTTCTAAACTTATGATTTTATAAAATTTCGGCAGCATAACAACTGCATATAGGACATGTCCCAAATCCTGTATACATCCAATTTACACTATATCCAAAATATGGCAACCAGCATACCAACACATTCTCACAAAACTACTCTATGTACATACATATGTTCCATTATACATATTCAAAGTATTTTCTTACATAATATTCTTCTTACTAACAGCACTTGTATAAATGTCGAGAATTTAATTTGCACTGAAAATAGTTTTTAAATACAAAATAAATGAGCTAAACGAGCTCGAGTGTATGCTTATAAAAGGTTTTGCTTTTCCCAGTAAACATCTCAAAATGTAAAACTCTCTTTTACAAATATTTTCCGTAGTTTTCTGCTCTTTCAATTTTCTAAAACTCTTCTTAGCTTGCTTGCTTTGTACTTGCTTGCTTTTAAAAGTTTATAAAACTTTTAATACTTGCTTGCTTTCTTGCTTTGGCTTTTTTAAAAGCTTATAAAACTCTCATTTCTTGGCTGTTTGTTTCTTATAAAACTTCAAAACTCTTTGTTTGCTTTATCTTGCTTGGAAAAGTTTCTAAAACCTTTCACAACCTTTGCTTTAAAAAGTTTCCTCTCAAAACTTTTTCTATAAAACGGGAGCCCGGGCTCAACCGCATTCTTGAAAATAAAACGGAGCCCGGGCTCAACCTTTGCTTTAAAATCCCACGGAGCTCTCGCTCAACCGATCTTTGAAATCTAAACGGAGCCTACTCAACTGCCAGACACCCCACCCTTCAGTGGCGGGCGCAGCACTCCACGTAAAACCCCAAAATTCCGCTACCCCAATCCACTAGAAACTCCCGTGAAGCCGTCGCATTGCTTACAAAACTCCTATAAAAATTTTTTCTTTTCTAAACTTATGATTTTATAAAATTTCTAAGAAAGATAACAATCGTGACATAGACATGTCCCAAATCCTGTATACATCCAATTTACATTATATCCAAAATATGGCAACCAGCATACCAACACATTCTCACAAAACTACTCTATGTACATACATATGTTCCATTATACATATTCAAAGTATTTTCTTACATAATATTCTTACTAACAAGATTTCAGACAATGTCGATTAAACCCTATTATGCTCCAGCGTCTTGCGTACTTGTACCTGGAAAATAGCTTTAAATACAAAATAAATGAGCTAAACGAGCCTGAGGTATCTCTTTTATAAACCATTCCTTGCTTTTCCGGAAAACATCTCAAAAATGTAAAACTCTCTTTTACAATTATTTTCCATAAGCTTTACTTTGCTTTGCTTACTTTAAAAGTTTCTAAAACTTTTCTTTGCTTGCTTGCTTTTGTTCTTGCTTGCTTTTAAAAGTTTATAAAACTTTTAATACTTGCTTGCTTGCTTTGTTTTGCTTTTCTTTAAAAGCTTATAAAACTCTCATTTCTTGCTTGCTTAGAAGTTTATAAAACTTCAAATTTCTTTGCTTGTTTTCTTATCTTGTTTGAAAAGTTTTAAAACCTTTCACAAACCTTTGCTTTAAAAGCTTTCAAAAACTTTTCATAAAACGGAGCCCGGGCTCAACCGCATTCTTTTGAAAATAAAACGGAGCCTGGGCTCAACTGGCTTGCTTTAAAATCCCACGGAGCTTAGCTCACCGATCTGCTTGAAATTCAAACTGAGCTTGGCTCAACCGCTTGCTTTAAAACTCTCCGGAAGCCCTGGCGACGGAACCAATGGTTGATTTTCAAACTCGTAGACATTATGCTTATAAAACATCAACCACTGGAGGCCTATTTTTGCTTACTGTACCCTAGTGAACACGGAAGCCTGGGCGACCGTGCCGGTGGAAGGACCTGGGTCCGCATCACCTTTTTCCGGTGAATATGGTGGAATTGATCTGCATCACCATAATTTAGTTAGAGCTCATAACCTTATATACTCCTGTACGTGCGACGGTTTACTTTAAATGCATGATGTATGTCCTAGTTTGCCGACCGGGCAAAAACTAAAATGCATGTATGAGACACGACTCACCGTGCACATTTTAATAATTCTTCCGACCGGTTTGCTCATTTAGAACTAGAAGGCCTAGTTTTCTCAAACTTTCTTAGCTTGCTCGTTTACTTGCTCTTTGTAAATGGTTTTTGATAATTGGAAACCATTTACTTGCTTGCTTGCTTGAAAATGGTTTAATTGTTCAAAACCATTTGCTTACTTGCTTGCTTGCTTGAAAATGGTTTAACTTTTCAAAAATGGTTTGTTTCGCTGTGTTTCACTTTTATCCTGTATAGTCAAAATTAAAATATTCGACTATCCCTAATTTAACTTAAACTTTCCCAGTCACTAGATTTCGAGATTTAACTTAATCTACAAGCAAATTGCTTTTGGCCATCCGAGATCTAGAGAATTTTCGAGACTTCTCTGAAAAATTCTGGCAATTCATTATTATTATTTTACTATTTAAACTTTCATTAATTATACTTTCACCCCCTCAACTTTCCTTAATTGCAAATCCAACTTTTGAAATTCCTACTATGGCCCATCTCTAACTTAATTATGCCTTACATATCCTTTTGCTAATGACAATTGTACCCTTTGTTTTAAGTACCAAATTCCGGTTCCAAATTTATAATTTCCTAATTTCATCTCCAAAAATACTACAATGTGACACTTGGTAATTTTATACACCCTCACACGCTGCACTCGTACACTCCCTGACGCTGGGTGTTACACAAATCCTCCGGAAGTCACAATCGGGAACCAATAGTCGATGCTTCAAAACTGTATATTATGCTCATAAACATCAACCACACTGGAGGCCTATTTTTGCTTGATCGCACTTAGTGAACACTAAGCCCTCGGGCGATCAGGCCTGGAAGGACCTGGTCCGTCATCACCTTTTTCCGGTGAATACGGTGGAATCGACCGGTCGCCATCACCATATGTAGTTAGAGCTCATAACCTTATATACCCCTCGTATCACTTAAAATGCATGACGATGTCCCAAGCTTCCGTCGATCAAAACTTAAAATGCATGTATGAGATCCTAACACCACCGTAACGCACGGAATACCTCCTAATCGTCGGTTTGCTTAGAACTAGGGAACGCTTTTCACAAACTTTCTTGTCGCTTGCTCTTTGTAAAATGGTTTTACACTTTGAAACCATTTGCTTGTTTGCTTGCTTGAAAAATGGTTTAATTATTCAAAACCATTTACTTACTTGCTTGCTTGCTTGAAAATGGTTTAATTATTCAAACCATTTACTTACTATGTTTGTTGCTTGGAAAATGGTTTAATTATTCAAACCATTTACTTACTTGTTTGCTTATGTTTAATTATGGTTTTACAATTTAAAAACTACTGTTTTCTTTTCAAAAAATGGTTTAACTCAAAACCATTTTGTTTGCTTTCTCTAATTCATTGCTTGTTTGAAAATGGTTTGCATTGTTCATGAAATACCAAGGTAAACAATTTATAATAATAAGATAATACACTAATATTTGGGAAAATGAGTTTAGAACACTCACCTCTTTCTCGCTTTACATAAACTTGAGCACGATTCCACAATTTTCCCGCCTTTGCTTTTAGCCTACACACTCGATGTATTAGACCACACATCGTCAAGACAAATCCAAGCAATTTGGTATTACTTGGTGTTACAAATTGCAATTTTTCGTAAAATATGTGGGCCCCAAATGCCATTCACAAGTTATTATGGCTAGATTCCTGCACTAAAGGACTTTCCATATAGTCTAAAAAACACCAAAATATTTCTCTCAAATTCTATCCGACTGCTTTGAATAAAATCCTGAAATTTTAACCAAACTCCGTCTCGAAAATACCCGAAATTCAAATGATCGGTCCGAAAATAATCCCAAAATTTCCTAAAAATTCCTAAAAATTCCTAAACTCAGTCTAAAAATTTTGGGACTAAATTTATGGTCTCTAAGAATATTTCAAGCCATTATATAGTCTTTAGGCTCGAAATAACACAAGTAGGAAAATTTCCTAATTCTTCAACCTTGACAAAAGCCAAGATTTTGGTGTCCACGTAGCCTGTCAGAGTATCCTTCTTACCTATCGGGTCCGAAAAGTGCGGACCACTAGAATGGCGAGATCCTCAGCAGAAAACTAAAATCTTTGGGTTTTTCGCATATTTACCCTCACCCCTGGGTGGAAACCCCGTGTTTCGGCACTCACGCTGTGCCCCTCGTCGCGCAGGAAGACTTTCCACGCTTATCCCGACGAACCGACGACGATTTCCGGGGAATCCGAGAAATAAACTAAAAAGAAAAAAATTAAAAATCTTCTGTAACTGCTCATCCACTCCTGGTCCGTCAAGAGGTTTGTTACTTTTATTGTTTGCCTTTTTTTTCTTTTTCTTTTATGTGGGACCCATGTCCCTTTTATTCCACTTATGGTTCGTTTCAGCCCCTAAACAAATTTATTTTGTCCCGTTTCACTCTTATTTATCCTAAATGAATATTCTTTAACTATTTATCATTTTTCGGAATTTTCTAAAACTCGTTTTCGTGTTTCACTTTAAACTCGGTCGCCTAGAAATTGCAACATTCAGGGACTGGTCTCTGACCAAACGAACTTCCTAGGTTACTAGATTTCGCGAGACGAACTTAACGGCGCAGTCCGTTTCGTCATCCGAGATCTAGAGAATTTTCGAGACTTCCCTGAAAAATTCTGGCAATTTATTAATATTGTTTTACTATTTAAACTTCCCTTAATTTGACTTTCACCCCCTCAACTTTCCTTAATTGTAAATTTGTCCTCAAACATTTAAATATTGCAAATCCAACTTTTGAAATTCCTACTATGGCCCATCTCTAACTTAATTATGCCTTACATATCCTTTTTGCTAAATGACAATTGTACCCTTGTTTTAAGTACCAATTCGGTTCCAAAATTTATAATTTCCTAATTTCATCTCCAAAATACTAAGCAATGTGACACTCTGGTAATTTTATACACCCCACAGATCATGTACCGTACACCCTCTCGAGACGGGTGTTGGCATAATATATCTAGTGCTATTTTGTAATTGTTTTTTAATTTTTTTGAAAATTTGTGGCTCAACATTTTAAATTCATGTATAATTTGTACGATTATATAGTCATAAAAATAATAAAAATTAGAATAAATAATTTATATCATGCTACGATGTTACAAAATTTGACATTATTAAAATTTGTGATATTTGAAAATAAAATTTTATTTTATCCATCATCGTAGCATAGCTAATTGAAGCAATTTGTTAAACTATATATTCAATAGGCTCGATTATGTTTACTAGTACGAACTATTCCCTATAAGTTGTTGAATCAATCTCGACTCCTTAATAATATTCTTTTAATATTTTTAAATTTTTATAATACAATTAATTTCGAATATGCATCGAATTTTTAATAATCAAGTCATTAAATCTATTAGCTAAAATTTCCAGGACGGAATTATAACTGTCAGCAACTTCGCCATTTATCTTATTCCATTACAAAATAGTGACGGAACACACTCACTACAATTTTCTAACCGACTTGTGACCATTTTGTGACCGATATCTATTTTTCAAAAATTCATTTTTATATTTTTTAATTTGTACAGAAACTATTTCAATATATTCTAATGTTAGAAAATATTATAAACTATTTGGAATTTTATTATTAATATATGTAGTGCTATTTTGTGGAATTGTTTTTTTTTTTAATTTTTTGAAAATTTGTGATATTTCAATATTTTAAATTGTATGTATAATTTTGTACGACAATATAGTCATAAAAATAATAAAAATTAGAATAAATAATTTATATCATGCAGATATGTTACAAAATTTGGACATTATTAAAATTTGTGATATTTGAAAATAAATTTTTATTTTATCCACCATCTAAAGTAGCTAATCAATTTGTTAACCATATATGAGAATGCTCACAAGAGTTCTCCTGCTAGATACACACCGCTTAATTGGGACAAGAATTTTCTCATGAGAGAAAATGACTATACCAACCGAAATCAGAAATAGCTTGGCAGCAAGGATGCTTCCCTAAGGACCTTGAGCTCGTGACGGGTTCGAATCCATGGAGGCGTAAAGGAACCCTGTGAGTGGGGATATCCAAGTGAGTGCGAGGAGAACCATCTAAGGACCCTGAGGGTGACGCCTTATGGCTCCACCCGCGCAGGCCCCGGTGGGGACCTCACAATAAAGCAGCCAGGAGGTCTCCACCCTTACCTGGCGGGTATGACGCATTCCTCCGGCTGAGCCCTCTCACTGGGGCATCCTCGTTGCGTCACTGTCATCAAGAGCTTATGTCCTAGGAAGTATCCTGCACTCAACCGAGCTACTAGCCTGGTAGCAAGTGATGCTTCCCTAAGGACCCAGTTCTCGCGATTTCGCTCCGACCCCTAAGTGAGGCGAAAGGAACCCTGTGAGCAGGGGGATATCCAAGTGAGTGAGGAGAACCATCTAAGGACCCGGAGGGTGACGATGGGCTCCACCCGCGGGTAGGCCCCGGGGTGGGGACCTCACAATATTTTGGTCTCCTTCCACTTCTTCCTCTTCTTCATCCTCTTCCTCTTCTTTTGGCTCTCTCCTTCTTCTCCTTCTTACGTGAAGCCCTAGCCTAAAATGAGACAAATGATTTATTTGTTTGTCTTGATCTCTATTTAATCTCAACTTTCCTTTAATTGCACTTAAGTCCTCAAGCACTCAACATTTGCATATCAACTCTCATTATTTATAATATCAACTTTTCATTAATTGAAATTTGACCCTCATCTCTTTAATTTTTCAATTTAACTTATGCTATTTGTATTGTGGCCCATCTCTACACTTAATGATTTTCATATATTCATGTCCTATTTGCTAAATGACACAGACTTGTTCTCATACACAAATCCCGGGTTCCATAAACTTTAATTTCTACTTTTGGGCCTCCAAAATACTACTTTCATGCGACACCTGTAGCCTCTTATATGCCCTCATACAGTTGTTGTGTAATCGGTACACTTTCCTTGATTCGCATGCTACAATATATTCGAAATAGGCTCGGGACATGTTTACTAAAGTACCTAACTATTCCTATAAGTTGTTGAATCAATCTTCGACTCCTTAATAATATTCTTTTTGGCTTTTAAATTTTTATAATACAATTATTTTTAAATATAAAATGAATTTTTTTAATAACCTGCTCTACAAATCGGTCACAAATTTGTGACGGAATTATAAACTATCACAGTCTTTGTGATTAATTTTATCTGCCAAAATAGTGACGGAAACACAATTCCGTCAATTTTCTAACCGACTTAGACCATTTTGTGACCGATATCTATTTTTATTTTAAAAAATTCATTTTTATATTTTTTAATTTGTATTAGAAACTATTTCAAAATATTCTAATGTTTGAAAATATTATAAATGTAAAACCCCAACCTTATTGAATGTTATAATAGTAGTTATTGAACTGATTTGAGGTCTAATGATAGAAGTAGAGTGGATTAGAATTTAGAATCGCCTGACATCATTTGGGCATGAAGAAAATTCTCGAAATCGTAACCGGTGCCCTAATGAATAGTGATTTTTTTTCTTATTTTATCCTGATGGAGGGGGCTTGCAAGGGATTTTTACAGTACCTCAGTTCTTATGACTTTGAACTCGCATATTTAGAAGACAATGGGAGATTTAAGTGAATAGTGATTCGGATCGTAAATTTGGAGTCACGCTTTCTGAAATTTTTCGAAATTGAGCCGAAAATACGAAAAGGTCCGGAAAATCATAAGACTAACGTAACCGAAACGGAGGAACGGGTCCGTTTTGGGATAGTTTCCTGTGCGATCCGAACGTAATCTGAGCACATACGCTATTGTCCTAATTTCGATTTTAATGATTTTAAATCGATTTCGTGATTTCGTAGCCTCGGCATCCATCAGGAAGGGGATTTAATTTGAATACATCTATGGTTAATTTGAAGTTTAGGGATTTTAATTATAGAATATTTTTGACATTTAATCTGTGATAAAAGCAAGATAAGGTGAAATCGAGATAAAATCTGCTAAGAGATATATTTTCTTGTGAGAGCCAATTAAAACCTTTCTTAATGACTAAGTTATGAATAAAATAATAGGTTAATGGATTTGTGATTCATTAGGAATGGACCAATGAGCTTCTTGGTTCAAGGGAATTTTGGCAGTGGAAAGGGCAATTTTGTCATGTAGCAAAATCTAAATTTAAGGGACTGTTGGCTCAAAATAGTAGAGATGAAACCTGGTGAGGGAGAAAGGAGTAGGGAAGAAAGAGAGAAAAGAAAGATGAGCAGGAGAAGCAAAGAAAAGGTGGGAAGGCAAAAGGTATGAGATGTGATTTTTCTCCTCATTCAAGCTTTCATGATCTTCATGGTAATCATGAGGGGAGTCATAAAGAAACTCAAGAAACAAGGTGTTTTCATGGTGGGAAAGTTAGGGCTTGATGTTTTCTTATGTTTAATGTCTTAAATTTGGTATGGATGTTAATATGGTATTTAAGGTTTAATGGTGCTGAATTTAATATCAATTGAGAGTTTCGTTGTTTAGGTTAGGTTTTGACAAAATCAAGTGAGTAAGGGTTAGGGGTTGATAGGTGAGAATCAAAGGTGCTATGTTGAAATGTTATATAATGCATCAGATTTAAGTGTTTAGAGGAAAGAAAAAAATGGAAGAGAAACACATTTTGGCTGACTTTTGGGCAGCAGCAGTCTCGGTACAGAAATGTCCTGTTTTCTGTTTTGACCAGTTTTGCATTTTGGCCATAACTTGCCTAATTTGATCCGATTTGAGTGGATTTAAGTGGGCTACGTAAAATAGACTTGAAGGAGAACAAACTACAGGAAGGGTCGCCAAATTCTGATCCTATGGCCTAAATATTCACTCAAAGTAGGACCATGCAAGCCAAATTCTGGTTCAGTTTTTGAACATAGATTAGCCCGGTTATTTGACGTTAAAGTGAGTTTCAAAAGTTCGAATTGGGTGATTCCAATTGAGTAGAACCCTTAGAACCTTAGCTTAAATGAGTATAAGACATAGTGTCAAAATATGGGGTCAAGACCCTCGGGAAAAAATGAGTAATACAAACTGTTAGCTAGAAAATCGGTAAATGACTAGTTGGCATGAAAATGCCATAACTTTAGTTTGGATGATCCGATTGATTGATTCCAATTCTAAGTAAAATAGATTCTAGAGGAATAAGAATATAGGAATGAGTGTTTATGGTGGATTAATGGAAATTATGATTAATGTATAGTTGTGGTTTTCGAAAGGTGAAAAGGACTATCGGACGGAAACGGAATTAATGGAAGCAAGCGGAATTGAAGTGTGAATCTGTGGGAGGAAAATGATATTGAAAAAATGAGTTTTTAAAAGTGAATGGTTTTAATGTTAAGCCGAAAGTTTTAATGGAGCTGTTTATGTACATGTTAAGGCATATGGAAATGTTTTTATCTTGCATCAATATATATATTTATATGTATGCATATGATAAAGTGTTATGAAAGTTCTTAAAATGTGAAGAATGTATATGTGTTTTAATGATAAAGGAAAGGATATAATGTATTTATACACGTATATGAAATATGTATGCATGTTAAAGTATTATGAAAGTTTTAAGATGTGTAAAGAATGCATATGTGTTTTAATGATCAAGTAAAGGATTTTAAATGTTTACAAATGTATTTGAAGAAATGTTTTAACGATGGTTACCCTAAACCCCTATGACTGTTAGTGACTGAGCATCTACCGGCAATTCTTAAGCGTGTAAGGATTTAGAGGGTAAAGTTATAGGTTACTAACTGAGGGATGGAAATAGGTGTCTAGAGTAATATCCTTACACGTGATAAAGTACTATGACTGGAACCCTATGCAAAGCGTGAGTTTCTCCGCAGCGTAGTGGTTATGACTGAATGTGATCGGGGTCCTCACCGCAAGACTGAACTCGGTTTCGTGTGTTTATTCTGGTTCCATCAGAAAGAATGAAAAGAAAGAAATAAAGGAAGAAAGGTTAAGGCATAAATGCTTAAAGCATAAATGAATTTTAAATGCATAAGTATTTATTGAAAGAAAGTTTACGGCATAAATGCTTAAAGCATAAATGGATTTTAAATGCATAAGTATTTATTGAAAGAAAGTTTAAAGTATAAATGTTTAAAGCATAAATTGATTCTAATGGTATAAGTATTTATGGAAAGAAAGTTTAAAGCATAAATGTTTAATGTATAAATGGATTTTAATTGTATAAGTATGTATTATTTGGTATGTACTGAAAATGTTATTTTAATGAAAACACACTCACTCGGGCTCCTTAGCTCATTCCTTTCCGTGTTTCAAAAAACATTTTCAGACTCCAAGAGGCGCCGATAGAGGTCATTACCCCAGGCAAAGGAGTCGAGCTATCGAGGACGACGCATGTGACTGCATTGAAATAATTTGTATATTGTATATGTGAATATTTTTGCCGTGTAGATATGTATATATGTATATCGTTTGAAAAGGAACTACGTGGGCTTTGATCCTCAATGGACGAGGTACGTAGGCGGTCGGCTTAAGCCGGCTCAAGCCCAATCTTTTGATAAAATTATGCATGGAATTGAAGAATGTTTAAATGTTTTGATGATTTGAAAGAAATAAATGTATATATATGTATATCATGTTTGATCGGGTGGTGGACGGTGAGTCCTAATATGGAAGTTGATGAATTAGTTTAGAAGTGTTTCTTTAAATGTTTTCATCGTTTTGTAAATTTGGGAAAGTCCTCAAAAACAGAGAAACTGGCCAATTTTTCTGAAAATCTAAGTGTTTAAAAAAAAATTTCACTGTCGCATTATTTTCTAAAGATATGTAAAGGATTGTAAATGTTCATTCCATGGGATGTTATTCGCGATTGTTTCGAGGAAAAGTTTCTATATCCACTGAGTGAGGTCCCTACCTGCCCACGAGGTTAATCCGGCCTGGATCCTTCAACGTGGTATCGTATCATGGTTTTGAAAAAGGTTATAAAGATTTGAAAATTTTTATTTTTATAGATTGTTTTTATGTTTTCTTTAAGATTTCATAAAACAAAAATTTTTGTGTGATTTAAAATCATATATGCATTACATGAGACACTTTAATTCATTAAAATGTGTCGTCGAGGCCGACCACCCACCAGGAGAGCTCCTGAGGCAGTACTACCACCACCTGAGGAACATGTTGATGAGTCCCCAAGGTGATGTTCCTCCACCCGCAAAGATACCTAGGGCCGCCACCCGCCCCCCGAGGTCGCAGGAGGACAGACACCTTTAGAGAAGATGGCTCGCATGTTAGCCACAACATTTAATCAGCCCTGAGCGATTGTTGTCCATTGAGAGTGATAAGGAAATTAGAGGCAAAATTATGACTCAGATAGGAAACTAAAAGGCACATGGTCGTGGCTAGAGGGCAAGTGGGGAGATGGTTAATTGAAAATGCATGGGTTTAATTTAGCTTAAGTGAATCACCATTAAGTGAATCTATTAATTGTAATCAAGGAAAGAAAATGGAAGAAATTGAAGACATAATGATGAATGTGTACTGTAGGATTTTGCCACCCTAGGAACATGTGGAAAAGTTGATTGTTACAACAGAGTGATTATCTGGAGGCTAGGAGTTTTTGATGTGACTTGATATTATTAGATATCCATGACTTTGATAAGTTATATTAGGCATGGATTTACTATTTAGACATCATGCTACAAACGATTGTTATAGGAAAGAGGTTAGGTTCTAAGCCAAGGAAGACAGAGGTTGTTTTATGTGGGTTACGGAAAATACTACCTACCAATAATATGACAGTTATGTGGGCTAGTAAAATACTTCGAAAGTTATATCAAAGGTACCTAGCTTATGCTATTGAAGAGGGCTAATGGTAGTCGAATGGAAGATATATTTTTGATAGTCAAATAATTTCCGGATGTATTTCCGTAGGATCTTTCTAGGTATATATAAAAATATATATATATATTAATTTTTAGATTGAAATCCCTAGGACGTAACTATTGCTAAGGCACCTTATATGACGGTCTCTTAAAAGTTGGAAAGAATTGAAAGAATTGAAAGTATAAATGGATGAGCTTCAGGAGTATGGTTATTTTGCTAGGCTGAGTAATTTCGGGCCTTGGGGAGGCCGGGTTCATATGAAAAAAATTGATGAAAGTTTAAGATTGTATATTGATTACAGAGAGTTGAATAAAGTGAAAATGTACAAGAATCAACACCCATTTACATACCTGACACATGATCTTTTCAACACACAGGAGCGAGGGTATTTTTTGAAAATGGATCTAAGCTCGTGTTACCATCAATTAAAGATTAGGTCGAGGATGTGTTCCTATGACAACTTTCAAAACACGGTATAGGCATTATGAGTTCTTAGTCATAAAGCAGCTGGACAAACTTATATCCGTACCGCTTATGGATCTTATGAATAGGATCTTTCACCCTTTATTTAGATCATTTTGTTATAGTAGTATTCATTGATGACATTTTAATCTACTTAAGAATGAAGATCATGAGGAGCATCTAAGCAAATTCTATTTACTTAGTATGCCAAACTTAGTAAATTTAGTTCGTTAGGACAAGTTGTTGCCTTTCTAAGGCATGTGATTTAGCTGGGTTTCTCATTGATCCCTCAAAAGATCGAGAAAATCAGAACTGAAACCACCTACGAATGTGACGTAGATACAAAGTTTCTAGGTTTAAAGGTGGCATTATCGGAAGGTTGTTAAAGGATTTTTTAAAGAAGTGATCCTTTGACTAAATCTGACAAGGAAAGATGAAAAAGTTTGTATGGTAAGAGACATGTCGAAAAGATTCGATGAACTAAAAGGAATTTGACCTAAATTCTAGTTCTTACAATTCACGTGGCAAGAAGGATATACAAAAGATACTGTGATGCTTTCCAGGCGCAGCTTAGGGGGTGTGTCGCAACATGAAAATGTGATAGCATATGATTTAAGGCAATTGAAAAGCATGAGCACTATCCGAGACATAACCTAGAGTTGGTTGTTGTAGTCCTTGCTCTACGTATATGGAGGCATTACTGATATGGAGTTACATGTAAAAATTTTTACAGATCACAAGAACATGCAATATTTATTCACATAGAAAAAGTTAAATATGAGACAGAGGAGATGGGTTGAACTCATTAAGGATTATGAGTGCACTATTTAGTACCATCAAGGAAATGTTAATGTGGTAACTGATGCTCTTAAGAGGGAAGCCTGATGGAACCCATACATCTCACCTAAAGGCTGTGTACCTCCCTCAGATTTATGGAATTTGAGGTCTTTAGGTGCTTAGACTAGAGTTGATGTGACATATTGAGCTCTCCTTACTTAGCTACATCATGTTAGTCCCGTGACTAATAGAGACAAGATAAAGGGAGCTAGACTCCAAGATACGATCATGATTAAATATTGAAAAGGGAAGTCGAGTCTCGGCAAATAAAAGGATTTCCTTAGTACGGCGTATGGTATAGTGATGATAGGGTCACAAGTTATGTACTAGGATGTGGGAAGATTAAAGAAATAAATTATGGAAGAGGCTCACTCTTCTGCATATGCGATGCATCAGGGAAACACTAAAATGTATCATACACTAAGGGAATACTAAAGGTGGAGGGGTATAAAGAAAGATGTTGCAGAATTTATTTCCAAATGTCTCATTTGTCAAAAAGTTAAGGTTGAGCATCAAAGATTTGCATGGTTCTTATAGTCTCTTCCGATCCCTCAGTGGAAATGGGAGAGAATCATGATGGATTTTTTTACTTCCACTTACGTAGTGGTTATGACGTGATATAGGTGATCAGGATAGATTGACGAAATCAGTCAATTTCCTATCACTTGCGGAAAAAAAAAATAGTGACTCAGTTGAGAAGTTGGCTGAGTTGTATATAAAAGAGATTTTACGACTTCACGGATGACCAATCGAAAGAGCCATACGTACATTGAAGTTATGCCTAATGTGTTGTGAGTTTAAAGGAAGTTAGGAAAGACATTTACCATTTATGGAGTTTTTCCTACAATAATAGTTATCATGCAAGCATTGAAATGGCGCCTATGAGGCCTCTTTATATGGAAGGAAAGGTAGACTCCATTATGTTGGGATGGAGGAAAGGGGAGAGAAAATTTTAGGGTTCATAAATTGTTCAAAGTACAAATGTATACGTTAGTTACGTTGATAGATTAAAGATAGCTCAAGATTGATAGAAAAGTTATGTTGATAACCCAAGGAGAGATTTGGAATTTTAGGTGGGGGATCAGGTATTTATGAGGATATCACCTCGGGAAGGGTATGTTGCTATTCTAAAGAAAGGGAAGCTTAAGTCCCTCTATATGGACTTTATGAAATTATGGAATAATTGGAGGTAGGCTTCGGGCTGAAGGCCACCTGAATCGCCACATGACGATTTTACATTTCTATGCTTCAAAGTATATGATGATTCTTCACATGTGTTAAGAGATCAAACTGCCAATTGAAAGAAGATTTGACGTATGAAGAAAGACCGCCAAAATTGCTTTGATCTGAAGGATTAGGTTCTTTTGAAACAAAGTGATCTCCTTTAGTGTTAAGTTTCGATGAATCACTGAGAGAGGAAGCAACATGAGAATTTAAATTTCGAGGATCTAAATTTCTTTATAAGGAGGATTGTAAAACCCCAACCTTATTGAATGTTATAAATAGTAGTTATTGAACCGATTTGAGGTCTACAATGATAGGAAGCGATGATTAGAATTTAGAACGCCCGACATCATTTAGCATGAAGTGAAAATTTTCAAAATTGTAACCGGGTGCCTAATGAATAGTGATTTTTCTTATTTTATCCTGATGGGAGGGGTTGCAAAGGGATTTTTAAGAAAATTTCAGTTCTTATGACTTTTAGAACCGATATTTAGAAGATAATGAGATTTAAGTGAATAGTGATTCCTGATCGAAATTTGGAGCTCATAATAAATTTTTCGCTGAAATTGCTCAAAATACTAAAAGGTCCGAATAAATCATAAAGACTAACAAATCGGAACGGAGTGAAACGGGGTCCCGCTTGGATAGTTTCCCCGTGCGAACCGAACGTAATTCGGATAATAATACGCTATTGTCCGAATTTCCGATTTTAATGATTTTAAATCTGATTTCGGTGATTTCAGAGCCTGGCATCCACTGTGAAGGATTTAATTTGAATAATTCATGGTTAATTTGAAGTTTAGACGACCATAGAATATTTTTGACATTTAACTCCAGATAAAAAAGATAAGGTGAAACCGAGATAAAATCGCTATAAGAGATATATTTTCTTGTGAGAGCCATTAAAACCTTTCTAATGACTAAGTTATGAATAAAATAATAGGTTAATGGATTTGTGGATTCATTAGAATGGATCATCGAGCTCTCTCTTTGGTTCAAGGGAAATGGCAGGAAAGTGGCAATTTTGTTTATGAGCAAAATCTAAATTTAAGGGATTAAGTTGGCTCAAAAGGAGAACCTGTGAGGGAGAGAAAGGGAGAGGGAAGAAAAGAGAGAAAAGAAAGGAGAGAAAGGAGAAGCAAGAAGAAAAGGAAGGGCAAAGGTATGAGATTGTGATTTTTCTCCTCATTCAAGCTTTCAAGTGATCTTCAAGGGTAATCATGAGGGGAGCCAAAGAAACTCAAGAAACAAGTAAGTTTTCATGGTGGAAAGTTAGGTTTGATGTTTTCTATGTTTAATGTCTTAAATTTGGGTATGGATGTTAAATTTATGGTATTTAAGGTTTAATGGTGTCAATTTACAACAATTGAGAAAGCCATGGTTTAGGTTAGGGTTTTGACAAAACTAAGTGAGTAAGGGTTAGGGTTTGATAGTGAATTGTGTGTGTGTTATGTTGAAATGGGGTATAATGCATCAGATTTAAGTGTTTAGAGGAAAGAAAAAATGGAAGAGAAACACATTTTGGTCAATTTTGGCAGTGGGCCCGGTACAGGAAATGTCCTTGTTGCTTTGACCAGTTTTGCATTTTGCACAACTTGCTCAATTCTTGATCCTCGATTGAGTGATTTATGGCTACGTAAAATAGACTTGAAGGAGAACAAAACTTAAGAGGAAGGTATCACACCTGATCCTAAGTGGCCTGGGCCATTCACCAAAGTAGGACCATGTGCAAGCCAAATTCTGGTTCATAGTTTTAACATAGATTAGCCCTGCTATTCGGACGTAAAGTGAGTTTCTCGTGTCTGAATTGGGTGATTCCAATTGAGTAGAACCCTTAGAACCTTAGCTTTAAATGAGTATAAGGACATAGTGTCAAAATATGAAGTCAAGACCTGGGAAAATGAGTAATACAAACTGCTATCAGAAAAATCAAAATGACTAGTTGGCATGAAAATGCCATAACTTTAGTTTGATGATCCGATTGATTGATTCCAATCTATAAAATAGATTCCTAGAGGAATACAAGAATATAGGAATGAGTGTTTATGGTGGATTAAATGGAAATTATGATTAATGTATAGTTGTGGTTTTCTTGAAAAATTAAAAGGACTATCTGACGTGAAACGGAATCAATCGAAGCAAGCTAATCGAGCTTGAACTGCGGAGTGAAAATGATATTTGAAAAAATGAGTTTTTAAAAGTGAATGGTTTTAATGTTAAGCTGAAAGTTTGAATGGAAACAAGTTTATGTACATGTTAAGGCATATGGAAATGTTTTTATCTTTGCATCAATATATATATTTATATGTATGCATATGATAAAGTGTTATGAAAGTTTTAAAATGTGTGAAGAATGCATATGTGTTTTAATGATAAAGGAAAGGATATAAATGTATTTATACACGTATATGAAATATGTATGCACATGTTAAAGTATTATGAAAGTTTTAAGATGTGTAAGACGTATGTGTTTCAATGATCAAGTAAGGATTTAAATGTGTTTACAAATGTATTTGAAGAAATGTTTGATCGATGGTTACCCTAAACCCCTATGACTGCTATGATCGGAGTATCGTCGAAGTACTTAAGCTGTAAGGATTTAGAGGGTAAAGTTATAGGTTACTAACTGAGGGAAATAGGTATGTCTAGAGTAATATCCTTACACGTGATAAAGTGCTAAGGATCGAACCCTATGCAAAGCGTGAGTTTCTCCGCAGCCAGAGTGGTTATGATCGAATGTGATCGTCCTCACCGCGCACTGAAACTGCTCGTGTTTATTCCCCCCGGGTTCCATCAGGAAAGAAATGAAAGAAAGAAATAAAGGAAGAAAGGTTAGGCATAAATGCTTAAAGCATAAATGAATTTTAAAATGCATAAGTATCTATTGAAAGAAAGTTTTACTAAGATAAATGCTTAAAGCATAAAATGGATTTTAAATGCATAAGTATTTATTGAAAGAAAGTTTAAAGTATAAATGTTTAAAGTATAAATTGATTCTAATGGTATAAGTATTTATGGAAAGAAAGTTTAAAGTATGTTTAATGTATAAATGGATTTTAATTGCATAAGTATGTATTATTTTGGTATGTACTGAATGTTATTTTAATGAAAATGTACTCCACTCGGGCTCCTTTAGCTCATTCTTTTCTCGTGTGTTTCAAAACATTTTCAGGTTCCAAGACAGGTGCGCCCGATAGAGGTCACTCCTCGTGCAAAGTGTTGAGTCGAGCCATCGAGGAGACGACGATGTGACCGCATTGGAAATAATTTGCATATTGTATATGTGAATATTTTCACAAGGTGATATGTATATATGTATATCGCTTGGAAAAGGAACTACGCGGGCTTTGATCCTCAATGGACGAGGTACGCAGGGCTGGCCTAGCTTAAGCCTACCAAGCCCACCTTTGATAAAATTATGCATGGAATTGAATGTTTAAATGTTTTGATGATTTGAAAGAAATAAATGTATATATATGTATATTGTGTTTGATTGGGTGCGGACGAGGAGTCCTAATATGGAAGTCGATGAATTGAAGTTTAGAAGTGTTTTTAAATGTTTCATCAGGTTTTGTAAATTTGGGAAAGTCCGAAAATTAGGGAAACTCCGCCAATTTTTCTGAAAATCTAAGTGTTTAAAAAAAAAATTTCACTTCTGCCCCGCATTACTTTCTAAAGATATGTAAAAGGATTGCAAAGGGGTTCGGCTTCCATGGATGTTATTTGATTGTTTTGAGGAAAAGTTTCTATATCCATTGAGTGCTCGGGAGGTCCCCACGGTTCATGAGGTTAATCCAGCCTGGATCCTTCAATAAACTATTTGGAACTTTATTATTAATATATGTAGTGCTATTTGTGTAATTGTTTTTTTAATTTTTTTGAAATTAGATATTTCAATATTTTAAATTGTATGTATAATTCTTGTACGACTATATAGTCATAAAAATAATAAAAATTAGAATAAATAATTTATATCATGCTACGATGTTACAAATTTGACATTATTAAATTTGTGATATTTGAAAATAAATTTTTATTTTATCCACCATCGGGGCATAGCTACTGAAGCAATTTGTTAAACTATATATTCGAAATAGGCTCGATTATGTTTACTAAAGTACGAACTATTCCTATAAGTTGTTGAATCAATCTTGGACTCCCACAATATTCTTTTATTATTCACCCTTTATAATACAATTAATTTCAATATAAAATGAATTTTTTAATATCGTCACACAATCGTCACAAATTTGTGACGGAATTATAAATCCATTTACAACTTTGTGACGGAATTTTATTCCGTCACAAAATAGTGACTAAACACACCCGCCACAATTTTCTAACCGACTTGTGACCATTTTAGTAGACCGATATCTATTTTTTTTAAAAAAAAATTCATTTTATATTTTTTTAATTTGTATTAGAAACCATTTCAAAATATTCTAATGTTTGAAAATATTATAACCATTTGGAACTTTATTATTAATATATGTAGTATTATTTTTGTGTAATTGTTTTTTTTTTAATTTTTTTGAAAATTTGTGATATTTCAATATTTTAAATTGTATGTATAATTTTGTACGACTATATAGTCATAAAAATAATAAAATTAGAATAAATAATTTATATCATGCTACATATTATAAAATTTTGACATTATTAAAATTTTGGTGATATTTGAAAATAAAATTTTATTTTATCCACCATCTGGCATAGCTAATTGAAGCAATTTGTTAAAATCCATATATTCGAAATAGGCTCGATTATGCTTACTAAAGTACCGAACTATTCTATAAGTTGTTGAATCAATCTTGGACTTCTTAATAATATATTCTCTTTTTTAATATTTTTAAATTTTTATAATACAATTAATTTCAAATATAAAAATGAATTTTTTAATAATCAATTATTACAAATTCCACACAAATTTGTGACGGAATTATAAATTGTTACAACTTTGTGACGGGAATTTTATTCCGTCACAAAATAGCCGACGGAACACACCCGCTGCCAATTTTCTAACCGACTTGACCATTTTGTGACCGATATCTATTTTTTTTTAAAAATCTATTTTTATATTTTTTAATTTGTATTAGAAACTATTTCAAAATATTCTAATGTTTGAAAATATTATAAACTATTTGGAACTTTATTATTAATATATGTAGTGCTATTTTGTGTAATTGTTTTTTTTAATTTTTTTTGAAAATTTGTGATATTTCAATATTTTAAATTGTATGTATAATTTGTACGACTATAGTCATAAAAATAATAAAAATTAGAATAAATAATTTATATCATGCTACGATGTTACAAATTTGACATTATTAAAATTTCTGTGATATTTGAAAATAAATTTTTATTTTATCCACCATTTGGGCATAGCTACTGAAGCAATTTGTTAACCATATATTCGAAATAGGCTCGATTATGTTTACTAAAGTACGAACTATTCCTATAAGTTGTTGAATCAATCTTGACTCCTTAATAATATTCTTTTTTTAATATTTTTAAATTTTTATAATACAATTAATTTCAAATATAAAAATGAATTTTATTGAATCGTCATTTACAACGGCTACAAATTTCAGACGGAATTATAAATCCGTCACAACTTTGTGACGGACTTATTCCGCTACAAAAATAAGGACAAACACAACAATTCCGTCACAATTTTCTAACCGACTGAGATCATTTTGTGACCGAGTATCTATTTTTTTAAAAAATTCATTTTTATATTTTTAATTTATTAGAAACTATTTCAAAATAATTCAATGTTTGAAAATATTATAAATTATTTGAAACTTTATTATTAATATGTAGTGCTATTTTGTGTAATTGTTTTTTTTTTAATTTTTTTTTTTGAAAATTCTGTGATATTTCAATATTTTAAATTGTATGTATAATTTAGTACGACTATATAGTCATAAAAATAATAAAATTAGAATAAATAATTTATATCATGCTACGATGTTACAAAATTCCGGGACATTATTAAAATTTGTGATATTTGAAAATAAATTTTATTTTATCCACCATCGGGCATAGCTTAATTGAAGCAATTTTTGTTAAACTATATATTCGAAATAGGCTCGATATGTTTACTAAAGTACTAACTATCTTATAAGTTGTTGAATCTAATTCGACTTCTTAATAATATTCTTTTATAATATTTTTAAATTTTATAATACAATTAATTTCAAATATAAAATGAATTTTTTTAATAACTACATAACCCACAAATTTGTGACGGAATTATAATCACAACTTTGTGATTTGACTTCTTTTATTCCACAAAATAGTGACTAAACAGATTAATTCCGTCACAATTTTCTAAACCTACTTGTGACCATTCTCGCGACCGATATCTATTTTTTTAAAAAATTCATTTTTTATATTTTTAATTTGTATTAGAAACTATTCTTAAAATATCTTAATGTTTGAAAATATTATAAACTATTTGGAACTTTATTATTAATATATGTAGTGCCATTTGTGTAATTGTTTTTTTTTTTTAATTTTTTGAAAATTTGTGATATTTCAATATTTTAAATTGTATGTATAATTTTGTACGATCATATAGTCATAAAAATAATAAAATTAGAATAATAATTTGTATCATGCTACGATGTTACAAAATTTGACATTATTAAAATTTAGATATTTGAAAATAAATTTTTATTTATCCACCATCAGGCATAGCTAATTGAAGCAATTCTTGTTAAACTATATATTCGAAATAGGCTCGATTATGTTTACTAAAGTACAACTATTCTTGCAAGTTGCTGGAATCAATCTTGACTCCTTTTAATAATATTCTTTTTTAATATTTTTAAATTTTTATAATATAATTATCTTCAAATATAAAATGGAATTTTTTTATTAACTGTTCTGGTGTCACAAATCGTCACAAATTTGTGATTTTAATTATAACTGTTTACTAATCTTGTGATTTGAATTTTATTCCGTCACAAAATAGTGACAGAAATTGACAATTCCGTCACAATTTTCTAACCGACTTGTGACCATTTTAGACCGATATCTATTTTTTTTAAAAATTCATTTTTTATATTTTTTAATTTGTATTAGAAACTATTTCAAAATAATCTAATGTTTGAAAATATTATAACAAACTTTATTATTAATATATGTAGTGCTATTTTGTGTAATTGTTTTTTTTTTTAATTTTTTTGAAAATTTTGTGATATTTCAATATTTTAAATTGTATGTATAATTCTAGTACCTAATTATATAGTCATAAAAATAATAAAAAATTAGAATAAATAATTTATACTCATGCGCGATGTTACAAAAATTCTGACATTATTAAATTTGTGATATTTGAAAATAAATTTTTATTTTATCCACCATCTGTAAGTTAATAGCTAATTGAAACAATTGTTAAACTACATATTCGAAATAGGCTCGATTATGTTTACTAAAGTACTAACTATTCCTATGTTGTTGAATCAATCTGGACTCCTTAATAATATACTTTTTTTAATATTTTTAAATTTTTATAATAAAATTAATTTCAAATATAAAATGAATTTTTTCATTGAATCGTTTGTTTACAAATTCCATTACAAATTTGTGACTTTAATTCAACCATTTATTGAACTTTGTGATCGACTCTTTATTCACACAGACAGTGACGGAACACAATTCCGCCTGCCACTTTTCTAAACCGACTTGTGACCATTTTGTGACCCCGATATCTATTTTTTTTTAAAAAATTCATTTTTATATTTTTAATTTGTATAGAAACTATTTCTAAATATTCTAATGTTTGAAAATATTATAAATCATTTGGAATTCTTATTATTAATATATGTAGCGCTATTTTGTGTAATTGTTTTTTTTAATTTTTTGTAATTCTGTGATATTTCAATATTTTAAATTGTATGTATACTTTGTACGACTATATAGTCACAAAAAAATAATAAAAATTAGAATAAATAATTTATATCATGCTACGATGTTACTACAAAATTTGACATTATTAAATTTGTAATATTTTGAAAATAAATTTTTATTTCTTTATCCACCATCGGGGCATAGCTAATTGAAGCAATTTGTTAAACTATATATCTCGAAATAGGCTCGATTATACATTAAAGTACGAACTATTCCTATAAGTCATTAACTAAATCTGACTCCTTAATAATATACTTTTTTAATATTTTTAAATTTTATAATAATAATTAATTTCAAATATAAAAATGAATTTTTTAATAATCTGTTTCATTACAAATCGGTCACAAATTACATGGACTATAAACTGGTCACAACTTTGACGGAATTTTATTCACAAAATAGTGACTTTAACATTAAATTCCGCTCAATTCTCTAACCGACTTGTGACCATTTTGTGACCGATATCTATTTTTTTTAAAAAAAATTCATTTTTATATTTTTTAATTTGTATTAGAAACTATTTCAAAATATCTCTAATGTTTGGAAAATATTATAAAACTATTTGGAATTTTATTATTAATATATCTAGTGCTATTTTGTGTAATTGTTTTTTTTTTAATTTTTTTTTTGAAAATTTGTGATATTTCAATATTTTAAATTGTATGTATAATTTTGCAATGCATTATATAGTCATAAAAATAATAAAAATTAGAATAAATAATTTATATCATGCTACGAAGGTTACAAAAATTCTTGACATTATTAAATTTAGATATTTGGAAAATAAAATTTTATTTTATCCATCATCAGGCATAGCTAATTGAAGCAATTTGTTAAAAACTACATTCTAAATAGGCTCGATTATGTTTACTAAAAACGAACTATTCCTATAAGTTGCTGAATCAATCTTGACTCTTAATAATATTCTTTTTTTAATATTTTTAATTTTATAATAATAATTAATTAAATATAAAAAATGAATTTTTTAATAATTTGTCAATACTAAATCTACTACAAATTTCCAGACGGAATTGTCCATCACAATCTCTTAGACGTGGAATTTTATTCCGTCAATAGTGACGGAAATGACACCCGTCACAATTTTCTAAACCGACTTGTGACCATTTTGTGACCGATATCTATTTTTTTTTAAAAAAATCTATTTTTATATTTTAATTTGTATTAGAAACTATTTCCAAATATTCTAATGTTTGAAAATATTATAAACTATTTGGAACTTGTATTATTAATATATGTAGTGCTATTTTGTGTAATTGTTTTTTTAATTTTGAAATTTGTGATATTTCAATATTTTAAATTGTATGTATACTTTGTACGACTATATAGTCATAAAAATAATAAAATTAGAATAAATAATTTATATCATGCTACGATGTTACAAAATTCTGACATTATTAAAATTTGTGATATTTGGAAAATAAAATTTTATTTATCCACCATCTGGGCATAGCCACTCAGCTAATTTGTTAAACTATATATTCTAAATAGGCTCGACATTATGTTTACTAAAGTACCGAACTATTCCTATGTTGTTGGAATCAATCTTGGACCCTTAATAATATACTTTTTTAATATTTTTAAATTTTTATAATACAATTAATTTCAAATATAAAAATGAATTTTTTAATAACTGTCGTCACAAATCTACACAAATTTGTGACGGAATTCGGGAATCTGAACATAACTTTGTGACGGAATTTTATTCCACAATAAAATAGTGACGGAAATGACACCCCACAATTTCTAAACCGACTTGACCATTCCTTTGGTGACCGATATCTATTTTTTTAAAAAATCTATTTTTATATTTTTAATTTGTATTAGAAACTATTTCAAAATATTCTAATGTTTGAAAATATTATAAACTATTTGGAACTTTATTATTAATATATATGTAGTGCTATTTGTGTAATTGTTTTTTTTTTAATTTTTTTTTGAAAATTTGTGATATTTCAATATTTTAATTGTATGTATAATTTGTACGACTATAGAATAAGTAAAAATAATAAAAATTAGAATAAATAATTTATATCATGCTACGATGCTGCTGTAAAATTTGACATTATTAAAATTTGTGATATTTGAAAATAAATTTTTATTTTATCCACCATCGCATAGCTAATTGAAGCAATTTGTTAACCATATATATTCAAATAGGCTCTATTATGTTTACTAAAGTACGAACTATTCTCTATGTTAAGTTGAATCAATCTTGACTCCTTAATAATATTCTTTTTTAATATTTTTAAATTTTATATCATTAATTACTCTAAATATAAAATGAATTTTTTTATGACACTGTCATTGCCAACTCCATTGCCAAATTTGTGACGGAATTATAAATCAACATAACTTTGTGACGGAATTTTTATTCCACACAAAATAGTGACAATACAATTCCGCTACAATTTCTAACCGATCGGTGAATTATTTTGAAATCGATATCTATTTTTAAAAATTCATTTTTATATTTTTAATTTGTATTAGGAAACTATTTCAAAAATAATCTAATGTTTGAAAATATTATAAATTATTTGGAACTTCATTATTACATATGTAGTGCTATTTTAGTAATTGTTTTTTTTTTAATTTTTTTGTACCTAGATATTTCAATATTTTAAATTATGGTATACTTAGTACTAATTACATAGTCATAAAATAATAAAAAATTAGAATAAATAATTTATATCATACTACGTATGTTACAAATTTGACATTATTAAAATTTCAGATATTTGAAAATAAATTTTTATTTTATCCACCATCGCATGCGCTAATTGAAGCAATTTGTTAAACTATATATTCAAAATAGGCTCTGTGAGACCCCCACCCTTCGTGACCACCCCAGTGGGTACCTTCCAGTAGCTTTTCACCACAGATATCCCTCATTCCCACTGAAGTTCCTTTCGCCTCCCAGATTCGAACCCAGACCTAGGGTCTTTTAGTCCAATGGAAGTATCTCTCTCGTACCAATCGAGTTATTAAGCTCAGTTGTACTGTAGATGTGCCTCATCAGACTACAAAGAAAATTCCGAGAGCAAAGGAATTTACACTTATGAGGAGCTCACTGGCAGTAGTTTGATGAGGAATGTTATATGGGTCCCCACAACAAAGGCTTTATCAAGGAGACCCCACCCGTGACCACCTCACTACCCTTCAGTGGGAAGCTCACTCATAGGATATCCTCATTCCCACTGGAGTTCTTTCGCCTGCAGATTCGAACCCAGACCTAGGTCTTTAGTCCAATGGAAGCATCTCGTAATTAACCGAGCTACTCGAAGGATCCCGACCCGATTAACCTCATGAACCCGAGAGGGACCTCCTGACTCCACCGTATATATAGAAACTTTTCCTTTAAAACCATAAATTAAAACTGTGGAGCGAACCCCCTTACAATTCTTCACATATCTTTTAAAAATAATGCGGAAGCGAAGTGCCAAAAAAATTCTTTTTCTTTCTTTTCCAACACTTAGGATTTTTCAGAAAATCTCCACAGTTTCCTCTGCTTTTCTGGACTTTCCTAAATTTACAAACCTGATGAAACATTTAAAACACTTCTAAACTTCAATTCATCAACTTCCATATTAGGACTCCTCGCCCACAACCCAATCAAACACAATATTACATATATATACATTTATTTCTTCAAATCATCAAAACATTTAAACCTTCATCAATTCCATGCATACTTTATCAAACATGACAAACATTCACATATACAATATGCAAATTATTTTCACGCGCCACATGCTGCCTCCTCGGAGCAGCTCGACCACTCGCACAGGAGGGCAATTCCCACCGATGCACCTGTCTCAGTCCCGAAAATATTTACAAAACATATGGAAAAAGAGTGAGCTAAACGAGCTCGTGAGTGCATACATTTTCATTTATATAACATTCTTCAGTACATATCAAAATAATACATACTTATACAATTAAAATCCATTTATACATTAAACATTTATGCCTTAAACTTTCTTTCCATAAATACTTATACCATTAAATCAGTTTATGCTTTAAACATTATACCTTAAACTTTCTTTTCAATAAATAATTTGCATTTAAAATCCATTTATGCTTTTAAGAATTTATTTAACTTTCTTTCATAAATACTTACATTTAAAATCCATTTATGCTTTTAAGAATTTATGCCTTAAACTTTCTTTCCATAAATACTTATGCATTTGAAATCCATTTATGCTTTAAGCATTTATGCCTTAAACTTTCTTTCTTTATTTCTTCTTTCATTCTTTTGATGGAACCTGTGGAAATAAACACACGAACGCTTCCGGCACACGACGGTGAGGGATAAATACATTCCAGTCATAACTAATTACGTCGCGGAGAAACTCACGCTTGCATAGGGTTCCAAATTAAGTAGACTTTATCACGCAAGGATATTACTCTAGACACCTATTTCCCTCCTCCCTCGCTTAGTAACCTATAACTTACCCTCTTAACTCTTACACGCTAAAGTACTGGCCGATATCGCCATAATGTACTAAGTAGGGGGTTTAGGGTAACCATCAAGAAAACATTTCTTCAAAATACATTTATAAAATACATTTAAATCCTTTTACTTATCATTAAAACACATATGCATACTTTAAACATTTTTAAACTTTCTATAATACCTTAACATATGCATACATATTTAATAATATATAAATATATGCATTTGATGCAAAGATAAAAACAATGCAATATAAAAACATTTCCATATGCCTTAACATTTACATAAAAATTTACATTAAACTTTCAGTTTAACATTAAAACCATTCACTTTTAAAACTAAATTTCAAAATATCATTTTCACTCACGCCCACCGCCTCAATCCCGCTTGCTTCCCGCCGAGCTCCTGCCTCCCGTCCGATAGTCCTTTCACCTTTCCAAGAAAATCACAATTACACATTAACCATAATTTCCATTTAATCCACCATAAACACTCATTCCTATATTCTTATTCCTCTAGGAATCTATTTTACTTAGAATTGAATCAATCCAATCGGATCATCTGTAAACTAAAGTTATGGCATTTTCATGCCAATCAGTCATTTTACCGATTTTTCTAGTGACAGTTTGTATTACTCATTTTCCGAGGTCTTGACTTCATATTTTGACACTATGTCCTTTATACTCATTTAAAGCTAAGGTGCTATGGTTCATTCCACTGAATCACCTAATTGAGCACCGAAACTCACTTTACGTCCAAACAACTGGCTAATCTATGTTCCTAAAAACTGAACTAGAATTTGGTTTCTGTACATGGTCCTACTTTGGAGTGAATATTTAGGCCACTTAGGACAGAATTTGGCGATATACATTCTTCAATTTTGTTCTCTTCAATTTAGTTTTTACGTAGCCACTTAAATCACTCAAATCGATCAAAATTGAGTAAGTTATGGCCAAAATACCAAAACTGGTCAAAACAGAAAACAGGACATTTCCCTGTACTGAGACTGCTGCCCAAAAATTGAATTCAAAATGTGTTTGTTCTCCATTTTCACTCTAAACACTTAAATCTGATGATTATACCCATTCCAACATAACACACACAATTCACCATCAAACCCCTAACCCTTACTCACTTGATTTTGTCAAAACCCTAACCTAATCCATTTCTTTCTCTCAATTTCTATCAAATTCATCATGATTCAACCTAAATACCCCAATTGGGGTTTTATCCACAAAACCTCAACAATTCAAGGGTTTGTGTGGGATTCTCTCAACTGTAAACCCTAGGTCAAACAAAACCACCTAGAAAACCCAGCAATCACACAATTCAATAACTCCTAGACATCCAAAAGACACTTGATCTACAAAAAAAAACATACCTTGTTCTTCTCCTTTCTTCTCCCCTTCCTCTCTTCCTCTTCTTCCTCTCTTCTTCTCCCTTCTCCTCCATACGGGTGCCTTAACTTTTGAGAGACCACAATGAATTATTTTGGTTGTCTCCATTTAAATATTCTAACTTTCCTTAAATTACAATTTGTCCTCCTCCATTTCTTTTATTGACACACCCCACCCCCTTCCAAGGAGGGAGTGCCATCAATCTACGAAATCCCCAACCTGTTACCTCTAAATCGACTAGAAACTCCCGTGTGGAAGCGAAGCCGTACAGCCACAAACCTCCTATAAAAAAAATTTCTTTTCTAAACTTATGATTTTATAAAATTTCGGCAGCATAACAGCTGCATATAGGACATGTCCCAAATCCTGTATACATCCAATTTACACTATATCCAAAATATGGCAACCAGCATACCAACACATTCCCATCATATAAACTATGTACATACATATGTTCCATATACAAATTCAAAGTATGTTCTTACAAACATTCTTACTAACAAAGACTTGTGGCCAATGTCAGACAAACCCTATTATGCTCCAGCTGCCTTGCGTAGGGACTTGGTACCTGAAAAATAGTTTTTAAATACAAATAATGAGCTAAACGAGCCTGAGTGTATGCTTATAAAACGTTTTGCTTTTCCTAAACATCTCAAAATGTAAAACTCTCTTTTACAATTATTTCGTGCTTTTCTTTGCTTTTCAAGTTTCTAAAACTTTTCTTTGCTTGCTTGCTTTGTACTTGCTTGCTTTTAAAAGTTTCAAAACTTTTCTTTACTTGCTTGTCATGGTTTCTTTCTTTCTTTAAAAGCTTATAAAACTCTTATTGTTTTCTGCTTGTAGTTTATAAAACTTCCTCAAATTCCTATGCTTTCTTTATCTTGTTTGAAAAGTTTTTAAACCTTTCACAAAACTCTTTGCTTTAAAATTTTCTCAAAACTTTTCATAAAAACGTGGAGCCTCGCTCAACCGCATTCTTGAAAATAAAACGGGAGCCCGGGTCAAATCCGCTTGCTTTAAAATCCCACGAGTCGCCCAACCGATCGCTTTCTTTTAAATCTCAACTGAGCTTGGCTCAACCGCTTGCTTTAAAACTCTCTGAAGCCTGGCGACGTGCGGGGAACCAACAATGGTTGATTTTTCAAAACCGTATATTATGCTTATAAAACATCAACCACTGGAGGCCTATTTTTGCTTATCAGACCCTGGGGCGGAACACTAAGCCCGGGCGACTCGTGCTTGGGTGGAAGGACTCGGGTCCGCATCACACCTTTTCCTAGTGAATATGGTGAATTGATCCGCATCACCATAATTCTAGTTAGGAGTCATAACCTATATACCTCACGTAGTCACTCTGCCTCCTTTAAATGCATGATGTATGTCCCAAGTTTGCCTAATGCAAAACTAAATGCATGTATGAGATCCTAACACCACCGTAACGTACGGAATACCTCTGACCGGTTTTCTTGCTTAGAACTAGGGAAGGCCTATTTTTCACAAACATTCTTTGCTTGCTTGCTTGCTTGCTCTTTGTAAAATGGTTTTACACTTTAAAACCATTTGCTTGCTTGCTTGCTTGAAAATGGTTTAATTATTCAAACCATTTGCTTGGCTGCTTGCTTGTTTCCAAAAATGGTTTAACTTTTCAAAAACCATTTACTTACTTTTATCTCATTACTAAGCTTCTTGAAAATGGTTTGTGCATTCAAAAACCATAAAATACCAAGTAAACAATTTATAATAATAATACAATACACTAGTATTTGGAAAATGAGTTTTAGAACACTCACCTCTTGCTTGCTAAACTCGGAAAGCACAGCCTCCACAACTTTCCACTTTGCTTTTAGTCACACACTCGATGTATTAGATCACACACCGCCGCACAAATCCAAGCAATTTAATAATTTGATGCTAAAATTAAAATTTTCAGAAAATATGGGCCCCAAATGCCATTCACAGCATATGGCCAGATTCTGTAATTAAAGGACTTTCCATATAGTCTAAAAACACCCAAAAACATTTCTCGAAAATTCTGTCCTGACCGTCTTAATAAAACTCAAGCTGGGTTTCACTTTTTAACCTGCTGGTTTAGAATTAGAAATATTCGATCAGATTTTAATTCTAATCTAAAACTTTCTGGGTTACTAGATTTCGCGAGATAACTTAACGGGCGCACTGCCATTATCCGAGATCTAGAGAATTTTCGAGACTTCCATGAACTATTTTGGCAATTCATTATTATTATTTTACTATTTAAACTTCCATTAATTATACTTTCACCCCCTCAACTTTCCTTAATTGCAAATCCAACTTTTGAAATTCCTACTATGGTCCATCTCTAACTTAATTATGCCTTACATATCCTTTTTGCTAAATGACAATTGTACCCTTTGTTTTAAGTACCAAATTCGGGTTCCAAAATTTATAATTTCCTAATTTCCCATTCCAAAATACTACAATGTGACATTTGATACTCATACACCCCACAAAGATCATGTACTGTACACCTCCTGTGATCGGTGTTACAAAATCCCTCCCTCCTTAGGAACATTTCATTCCTAAATGAATAAACTAAACTCCAAAAGAAAAGAAACGAAAAATACCCTCATCCGGAAAAATAAGTGATACTGACGGCGCATCTCGAGCCTGCCCTAAGTAGCCGCTCCTCTCATGATTCTTCCATAAGACTTATTTAATTGGAACTACTTTTGCTTCTCAATTGCCTTTGCGTATCTACTATCTCGCACGTGTATCTCTTCATAAGTCAAATTCTCTTTAACTCGTGACCGCCCGCTTCTCTCAGCACATTTGAAGGACTCGGGATATATTTCTCAACATCGATACATGGAATGTATCATGAAGCCTTGATAACTCGGGGTACTTCAACTCTAGGCCACTCGGTCCTACTTTGCTCATAATCTCATAAGGTCCTATACTCGGACTAAGCTTCCCTCGCTTCCCCAATCTCAACACACCTTTCCAAGGTGAAATCTCAAAAGACTCGGCCACCTCTCGAATTGCAAGTCTCACTACTGGGCTTGTCTGCAGATAACTTCTCGTCTCCAACTTTGCCATCTCATCACGAACAACTTTCACTTTCTCCTCAAGTGATCCACCAGTTCAGTGGCCTGGCCAGCCTCTCTCTCACCAACCTCATCCCAAGACACCGGAGTCCTACATTTCCTGCCATACAACGCCTCAAATGGAGCCATATCTATACACTGGATTGATAGCTATTGTTGTAGGCAACCTCCATTAACACCAAGTGAGTGTCCCAACTTCCTTTGACTCTGGCCACAAGTTTCCGATATCCTCCAATCGTCTAATAGCCTCTCCGATCGGCCATCCGTCTCGAGGATGAAATGTCAGGCCGAAATGTAGACGAGTCCCTAACGCTGCTTTCTTGCAACCAGGGCCAAAACCTGTGATGTGAACCTAGGGTCTCATCCGACACTATCGAACTCGGAACCCCATGAAGTCTCACTATTTCATCTTACATACAACTCGGGCCAACTTTTCCAATGAATCTTCAACATTGACTCCAGAGAAAATGAGTAGATTTCGCAAACGATCAACTATTACCCATATCGCATGTCGCTCTCTCGAGTCCTGGAAGACCCTCGTCACAAAATCCATAGAAATATTTTTCCCATTTCCACAATCGGAATGCGGAGAATCCATTCTTCCTCGGCTCTGATGTTCTACCTTCACCGCTGATGTTAGGCACCTAGAAACGAACTTGTAATCTCTTTCTCGCATCCCATTCCACCGCAATGTTCTTTCAAAGTTCTCAGACATCTTAGTAATCGCTCGATGCATAGCATACGCAGATGAATGCGCTTCTTCCATTATGTCTCTCTCTTCAGTTTACACATAACTGCACACACATTCTTGACCTTTCAATTATCATGCCATCATCTCCGACCAAACCCACATTCTTCCCTTTTTCTATCTCTTCCTTAAGCTTAATCATTTGTGGATCCAGTGATTGCCCTGCTAGAATCTGGTCCACTAGAAGCGGTCTAACATGAAACGTGGCTAACAAGGCTCCTGAATCCTCAACCTCCAATATCACCCCTAAAGCTCTCAGATCCACCAATAGTGGAAGATAACTTGATCTCATGTGAGACAAAAGAACTGTCATTTACTCAAGGCATCTGCTACGACATTAGCTTTTCCTTGATGGTACTCGATAGTACAGTAGTAGTCCTTAATCAACGCAGTTTCATCTTCTTTGCCTCGTGCCTAACTCCTTTTGGGTGAAAATATATTGAAGACTTTATGATCTCAGAAGATCCCGCAAGGAACACCATATAAATAATGTTCCATATTTTTAGTGCAAACACGACCGTCGCTAGCTCTAAATCGTGTGTGTGTGGTAATTCTCCTCATGGCCCTTTAGTTGTCTTGAGGCATGCAATCACCCTATCATTTTGCATCAAACACAACCAAGGCCTTGCCTGAAGCATCACTATAAACCACAACCATCTCTTCCATTGCAAGCCAGAACCAGGGCTGAAGTCAAATCTACTCTTCAACTCCTCGAAACTCACGGCGCATCCACCCAATCATACTTAACACTCTCATACTGTCAAGGTGGTTGCTATCTTGAGAACTCCTCAACAAACTTCCCGTAATACCGCTAAACCAAGGAAGCCTTGACCTCGACACATTCTTTGGTGGTTTCTAATTTACCACTCGCTCTATTTTCAGTGGATCTACACTACCCCTCAAATAAATCACATGACCTAGGAATGCCAATTGTCGAGCCAAAACCGACACTTGCTCAACTTGGCATACAACCTGCCGCCTCCCTTAGGGTCTCGCAAATACAATCCTCGGGGGGTGCCCGGAATGTTCCTCTAAACTACCCACACACCTTGTGATATCATCAATAAAACTATGACGAACTTACCCAAATACGGCTAGAAGGCCTATCAAATCCATAAACGGAGCATTAGTCAAACCAAATGGCATTACCAAAACTCATAATGCCTGTAGGAAGTGTCCCGAATGCGCCTTAGGTACATCACTCTCCCGTGACTCTTCAATCGATGATACCCCGACCTCAAGTCTATTTTGGAGTATACAGACCCTTGAGTTGATCAAATAACTCATCGATCCTAGGGAGGATACCTGACATGATGGTAACTCTGTTCAGCTGCTTGTAATCAATACACAACCGCAACTCCCATATTTCTTTTTCACGAAGAGAACTAGAGCTCCCCATGGGGATATGCTCGGTCTAATAAATCCCTTACTTAACAATTCTTCTAACTGAGCCTTAAGCTCTCTTTAATCATAGAGCCATCCTATAAGGAGGAATGGAAATGGCCTTGGTCCCCAGATCAAATCACTCGGAAAAAAAAAAAAAAAAAAAAAAAAAAAAAAAAAAAAAAAAAAAAAAAAAAAAAATGAACTCTACCTCTCTTTCGAGGAAATCTCAGAATATCATTTGGGAATACATCTGGGAACTCTAACAACTCGAATCTCATCCAATAAATGTAGTCCCTCCTTCCTTGTCTCCACCACATAAGCTAGATAACCATGACATCCTTTATGTAGCATTCTTGTGCTGTCATGGCGGAGATCATACAGGAAGATAACTCTCTACGTAATCCTCTAAACTTTACCTAGCCGCCTATTTAGCTTACTTCCTTTTTTATAACAATCTAACGTGGCCTCTATGGCGACAACCAATCCATACCGAACCACATCGAAATCCCCATCTAAAGCTACGGAACTCCCTGTCCTCAATCAGAACTCTACTATCTCCGTCTCACTCCGCCTACGAGCAACCGGGATTCCATCAAGCGGAAACTCATACGACCTCTAATACGGGGGTCTTTATCTGGAAATGATCTAAGAATGGCTTCAATGCAAATGAACGCGTAGCTCCTGGGTCCACTAAGGTATATGCATCATGATCAAGGATAGAAATCACACACAAAGGACCACATCCGAGCCGCATCTACATCCGCCGAGTCACGCATATACTCCGCCCGAGTGAGGGCCTCCGTCCGTATCCCTAGGGCACCGCCTACCCCTACCACGGCCACCCGCCCCGTCGCGGCCAGCCCCTCCGCTGGGGGAAACCTCTCCCGACGACTCAGATGCCTCATCTCGTACCGGGTAGCTAGATCCGCTTACCGATGTCTCCTCCGCATCCAATCAGCCTAAGGGCACCCTAATGTAATGGCTCTCGGGCTACGTTGAAACACCCTATAATCGAATCTCCTACACTCCCCATGGTAAGCCGCCTTTCCGACACATACGACATAATGTGAGGAATACTGGGTGCCAATGCTAGCAACCGGGGCCCCACTCGATCCCTCGACTAGAGATAGCTCCTCGACCGCACTCCTCGGCCTCTATAACCTCTCTCGGCCTTGCTTTCATTGTAATCGTCTCCGAGCTTTGTCGATGTGCCCGGTGCACTTCTCTTACTCTTACTTTCCCGCCACTGGATACATACCGTGGTACTTTGCTCAACTCTCAAAGCGGCCTCTACTAAGTCCCCAAATCTATCTCCGAGGAACCACGGAGCAATGCACTCGATCCCAGGTCGTAGCCCCGAGCAAAACCTTTCGCCCTGACTTCATCAATATACGGGAACTAATCTAACTAGTTCCGAGAACCTCTTCATATTCTCGACACCGACATGTTCTTCCGCTTCAATTTGAAGAACTCCTCACCTTTAATCCTTGTGACTATGAGGAAAGAAGCACGCGAACTCTTCTTGTTGAAATCGGGTCCCATGTTATTCCAATAGATACCTCTATGGCATCCCACCAACTCAGCCCTATTTCTTCATCAAAAAACTGGAAAACAAGACTCTTGCTCATCCGTGCAGCCCATAACTCCGTAAACTTTGTTTACTCGGTCCAACCATAACCAGGCTGCCTCTGGATCACCACTGCCGTCATATGGCTTAGCGCCCAGCTTCGTGACTCTCTATCGACCTCCTGTGCTCCTTCAATAACCTCTCTAGTGGCGTGTGTGGAGGCTGCGATCACGACGGCCTATGACTACTATCTCGTGCACCAGGCCTACTTGCCTCCGCCGTAATCCAATCCCGCACCAGCTCCTCCGTGGCCCGTATGGTCCACCGACCTACCGCCGAGGTCGATTCATAGAGGCTACGTAGTGGGAACCAACTACGTGCTCATCCCCCCGCTGTGCACTTCAGACGCCAAACCTGTTGAACTACTCCTAGACGACTTCGACGTCCCTCTCACGCTTCGACATAGTGCTATAAAAATCAACTGCTTAATACTTTGAATCACCATATCATATGTATGTACTTTGAATTGGAAAAATGCATGGCTGCCAGTAGTGTAAAATAGTGTACACGAAACTACGATGTTTGCACAACCACTTATGCTCGGGATACCACTTTGACACACCCCCACCCCCTTCCATGTGACATGTACGGCCACCTACGTAAATCCCCAACCGTTACCTCTAACGACTCAGAACCCCGTGAAGCCGGCCGCATTGCTCGCCATGTGCATTCTATAAAAAAAAAAAAAAAATTTCCTTTTCTAAACTTACGATTTTATAAAATTTAGGCAAAGATAACAATGTGATATAGGACATGTCCCAAATCCCGTATACATCCAATTTACACTATATCCAAAATATGGCAACCAAAGATACCAACACATTCCCATCATATAAATCCATATATGTACATACATGTTCCATATACAAATTCAAAGTATGTTCTTACAAAATATCCTTACTAACAGCACTTGTACAATGTCGACAAACCCCTATTATGCTCCAGCCTCATGCATTTGTAAATTCTAAAAAATAGTTTTAATACAAAATAAATGAGCTAAACGAGCCTGAGTGTGTATGCTTTTATAAAACGCTTGCTTTTCTCTAAAACATCCTCAAAATGTAAAACTCTCTTTTACACTATTTTCCGTGCTTTCTTTTTGCTTTTCAAGTTTCTAAACTTTTCTTTGCTTGCTTGCTTTCAGACTTGTTTCGCTTTTAAAAGTTTCAAACTTTTCTTTACTTGCTTCGCTTGCTTTGTTTTTCTTAAAAAGCTTATAAAACTCTTATTGTTTTCTGCTTAGCTTATAAACTCTCAAATTCTTATTGTTTTCTTATCTATTTAAAGTTTCTTAAAACTCACAAACTTTTTTGTTTAAAATTTTCAAAACTTTTTCATAAAAACGGAGCCGGGCTCAACCGCATTCTTTCAAAAAATAAACGGAGCCCGGCTCAACCGCTTGCTTTAAAATCCCACTTTGAGTTGGCTCAACCGATCGCTTTAAATCTCAACGGAGCTTGGCTCACGCTTTCGTTTTAAAACTCTCTCGAAGCCTGGCGCATCGAACCAAAATGGTTGATTTTTCAAAACCGTATATTATGCTTATAAAACATCAAATCCATCGAGGCCTATTTTTGCTTATCAGATCCCAGTGAACACCTGGCTCACGATCGTGTCATGGAAGGATCGGGTCCGCATCACCTTTTCCGGTGAATATGGTGGAATTGATCTCATCACCATAATTTAGTTAGAGCTCATAACCCATATATACTCCCGCACGTGCCACTCGCCTTTAAATGCATGATGTATGTCCTAAGCTCTGCCGACCGTGCAAAACTAAATGCATGTATGAGATCCTAACACCACCGTAAACACGGAATACCCCACCTGCTTTCTTGCTTAGAACTAGGAAGGCCTATTTTCACAAACATTCTTGCTTGCTTGCTTGCTTGTTTTGTAAATGGTTTTTACACTTTAAACCATTTGTTTGGCTGTTGCTTGAAAAATGGTTTAATTATTCAAACCATTTGCTCAGCTGTTTGCTATTTCAAAAATTCGCTAACTTTCAAAACCATATTTACTTACTTTTTTATCTCATTGCTTGCTTCTTGAAAATGGTTTGCATTCAAAACCATAAAATACCGTTGTAACAATTTATAATAATAATAATAATACACTAGTATTTGGAAAAAATGAGTTTAGAACACTCACCCTTTGTTTGCTAAACTGAAGTACGCTCCACAACTTTTCCCGCCTTGCTTTTAGCCTACACACTGATGTATTAGGATCACACACGCCAAGACAACCAAGCAATTTGCACACTTGATGCTAAAATTAAAATTTTCGTATAACATAGGGTCCTAAATGCCATTCATGTGCATATGGCTAGATTCTGCACTTAAACAAGACTTTCCATATACCTAAAACACCCGAAAACATTTCTGAAAATTCTGTCCGGACTGTCTTAATAAAATCCTGTTTTCGGGTTTCACTTTTAACCTGTTGCCTAGAAATTCGTAAAATATTCCGACTGTATCGGAATTTAACGAAACTTTCTCTGTTAGACAGATTTCATGAGATTTTGAACTTAATCTTTCGCTTAAACTGCTTCATTCATCCTGAGATCTAGATAAATTTCTGAGACTCCATGAAACTATTTTGGCAATTCATTATTATTATTTTAATATTTAAACTTCCACAATTATAATTCTTTCTACCCCCTCAACTTTCCTTAATTCGGCAAATCCAACTTTTAAACCCTTACTATGGTCCATCTCTAACTTAATTATGCCTACATATCCTTTTGCTAAATGACAATTGTACCCTTGTGTTTTGGTACCAAATCTGGTTCCAAAATTTATAATTTCCTAATTTCATCTCCAAATACTACAATGCATTTGATACTCTTATACACCCCTACAAGATCGTGCACTGCATAATTTCCTATTTGTATGCTGGCATTTATATTACACCTAACTTATTTATTGTATTTATTCATGAACCTCATTGGTCCATTCTAATGAGTCACAAACCCTAACTTAGCCCCAAGAAATGTGTTTTTATCAGCCTCAAAAGAAAATATCTCCATTTTATCGCATTTTTTATTCCTTTTGTCTTATACGTCTTTATACTGATTAAACGTTAAAAATATTCTATGGTCAGTTCAAACTTCAAATTGACCATGAAAATATTCTAATAATCCTTCATAGCGGATTCCGTGCTTCAAATCACCGAAATCGGATTTAAAATCATTAAAATCGGAACCGGACAATAGCGTACATTACCCGAATTACGCTCGAATCACTCCGGAAACTATCCAAACGGACTCATTTCACTTTATTTCATTGCCAGTCTTTATGATTTATTCCAGACCTTTCTCGTATTTTTCGCCCACTTCCGAAAATTTCAACGCAGCCCCGAATTTTCAAATCGAAATTACCATTCACTTAAATCTCCTATTCTCTTCTAAATACGCTCAAAGTCATAGGAACTGAAATTTTTACAAATTCTTGCAAAACCCCTCCATTCGGATATAATAAGAAAAATCATTATTCCTAGACATTCAAGTTACAATTTTCTCGAAAATTCCACTTCATGTCCAAATGACGTCCTGGAGCATTCTAAATTTAATCCACCCTCGCTTCTATCATTAGACCTCAACCGGGCCTAATAACCACTATTATAAATATTCAATAAGGTCAGGTTTTGCTGTACCTGATTATAAGCTAAAGTACGAACTATTCCTATAAGTTGTTGAATCAATCTTGGACTCCTTAATAATATACTTTTAATATTTTTAAATTTTATAATAAAATTAATTTCAGAAATATAAAAATGAATTTTTCAATAACTCAATCAATACAAATTCCATTACAAATTTGTGGACGGAATTATAAATCCGGCTACAACTTCTTTGTGACGGACTTTATTCCGTCACAAAATAAGGACGGAACACAATTCCGCTCACAATTTTCTAAACTCGACTTGTGACCATTTTGTGACCGAGTATCTATTTTTAAAAAAAATTCATTTTTATATTTTTTAATTTGCATTAGAAACTATTTCAAAATATTCTAATGTTTGAAAATATTATAAACTATTTGGGAATTTTATTATTAACACATGTAGTGCTATTTTGTGTAATTGTTTTTTTTTTAATTTTTTTGAAAATTTGGTGATATTTCAATATTTTAAATTGTATATAATTTTGTACCGACTATATAGTCATAAAAATAATAAAAAATTAAATAAATAATTTATGATCATGCCACGAATATTCACAAAATTTGACATCATTAAAATTTGTGATATTTGAAAAATAAATTTATTTTATCCACTCATCTATCGAAGGATCCCTAATCCTGACAATCTCTAAGGAACCCGAGGACTCCTGCACCTAAATGCATATAGAAACTTTTCCTTAAACCATAAATTAAAAACTGCGGAGCGAACCCCTTTACAATTTCTTCATATCTTTTAAAATAATGCGGGAAGGGCGCTACAAAATTTTTTTCTTTTTTCTTTTCCAACACATAGATTTTTCGTATAATCGTCGTAGTTTCCTCCTGCTTTTCTGACTTTCCTAAATTTACAAAACCTGATGAAAACATTTGAAAACACTTCTAAACTTCCAATTCATCAACTTCCATATTAGGACTCCTCATTCACAACCCAATCAAACACAATATACATGGTATATACATTTATTTCTTTCAAAACTATCAAAAACATTTAAACCTTATTCAATTCCATGCATAATTTTATCAAAAACAGACAAATATTCACATATACAATGATGTACTATTTTTCAATGGTGTCACATGCTGCTCTTCGAGTAGTTCGACTCACTACACAAAGAGTGACTCTATCGCGCATCAGTCTGGGTCCCGAAAATGCTTTGAACACACTGAAAAGAATTTATTTTTGTGTTGAGCCCAGTTGAGTGTACATTTTCATTAAAATAACATTTTCGTACATACCAAAATAATACATACTTATACAATTAAAATCCATTTATACATTAAACATTTATGCTTTAAACTTTCTTTTCCATAACATTATATAATTATTAACTCAATTTATGCTTTAAACATTTTATATTTAAACTTTCTTTCAATACATTTATATTTAAACTATTTACGCTTTAAGCATTTATACCAGAACTTTCTTTCAATAGATACTATGCATTTAAAATTCATTTATGCTTTAAGCATTTGAGCACTCAACTCTTCTTCCTTTATTTCTTTCTTTTCATTCTTTCCCCGATGGAACCCAGGGGGAATAAACACACCGAACGCTCCGGTACCGACGGTGAGGGACAAATACATCTCCAAATATAACCACTACGGGTCGGAGAAACTCACACGCTTGCATAGGTTCCAGTCATAGTACTTTATCACGTGCAAGGATATTACCTAGACACCCATTTCCTCCCCGCTAGGTAACCTATAACTTTACCCTCTAACTTACACGCTTAAAGTACTTCGGCCGAGCATCACTACAAATTATGTGGGGTTTAAAGGTAACTATCAGTAAAACATTTCTTCAAAATAATACATTTATAAATACATTTAAATCCTTACTTTATCATTAAAACACATATGCATACTTTAAAACATTTTAAACTTTCATAATACCTGTAACATATGCATACATATTTAATAACACATATATAAATATATGCATTGATGCAAGATAAACAATGCAATATAAACATTTCCATATGCCTTAACATTTACATAAAATTTACATTAAACTTTCAGTTTAACATTAAAACCATTCACTTTTAAAAAACTAAATTCAAAATATCATTTTCACTCACAGTTCACCGCTCAATCCCGCTGCTTCCCTGAGTTCCCGCTCCTGGTCCGGGAGCAGTCCTTTCACCTTTTCCAAGAAAATCACAATTACACATTAATCCATAATTTCCATTTAATCCACCATAAACACTCATTCCTATTCTTATTCCCTCTAGAATCTATTTTACTTAGAATTGGAATCGTCCAGAATCGGATCATCCAAACTAAAGTTATGGCATTTTCATGCCAACTAGTCATTTTACCGATTTTCTAGTAAATAGTTTGTATTACTTCATTTTTCCGAGGTCTTGACTTCATATTTGACACTATGTCCTTATACTCATTTAAAGCTAAGGCTAAGGGTTCTATTCCAATTGAATCACCCACCCGGAGCACCGAAACTCACTTTTACGTCCAAATAATCAAGCACTATGTTCAAAAACTGAACCAGAATTTGCCTGTACATGGTCCTACTTTGAGTGAATTTCTTAGGCCACTTAGGATCAGAATTTGGCTATGATACCTCTTCTAAGTTTTGTTCTCCTTCAAGTCTATTTTATGTAGCCACTTAAATCACTCAAATTGACTGTACCTGGAGCAAGTTATGGCCAAAATACCAAAACTGGTCAAATGAAAACAGGACATTTCCTGTACTGAGACTGCTGCCCAAAAAATCGACCACAAAAATGTGTTTCTCTTCCATTTTTCTTTCACTCTAAACACTTAAATCTGATGCATTATACCCATTTCAACATAACACACACAATTCAATTATCAAACCCTAACCCTTACTCACTTGATCTGTCAAAACCCTAAACTTCCAAACCATGGCTTTCAATTGATATTAAATTCAGCACCATCAAACCTCAAATACCACTCACCCTAACATCCATACCAGAATTTAAGACATTAAACATGGAAACATCAAACCCTAACTTTCCAATCATGAAAACTTACTTGTTTTTTTGAGTTTCTTGGCTCCTCTCCTGATTACCACTCTGAAGATCACTCTGGAAAGCTTTTGAATGAGGAGAAAAATCATCTCATACCTTGCCCTTCACTTTTTCTCTTCTTGCTTCTCCTTTCTCTCCTCTTTCTCCCTTTTCTTCCCCTCTCCTTCTCTCCTCTACGGGTTCCTTAACTTTTGAGAGACCAAACTGAATTATTTTGTTTGTCTCCCATTTAAATATTCTAACTTTCCACTACAATTTGGTCCCCTCCATTTCTTTATATTGCCAATCAACTTATTTTATTGCATTTGAGCCCATGAACCTCATCAATAATTCTAATGAGTCACAAACCCTAACTCTAGCCCTTAAGAAATGCTTTGATTGGCTCTCATAAGGAAAACATTCCACTTTATCAGATTTTTATTCCTTTTGTCTTATATCGCTGAGCATCGACAAATAAAATATTCTATGGTCGCCTAAACTTCAAATTGACCATGAAATATTCTAATTAAATCCTTCACAGTGGATTCCATGCTCTGAAATCACCGAAATCGGATTTAAAATCATTAAAATCGGAAATCCGACAATAGCGTATTATTATCCGAATTAATGCTCGATCGCTGGAAACTATCCAAACGGGACTCGCTTTCACTCCGCTTCAGTTTCAAGTAGACTCTATGATTGATTCCGACATTTTCGTATTTCTCCGGCCCACCTCCGAAAAATTTCAGCATTGCACTCCAATTTTCAGTCCTGAAATCACTATCACTAAATCTCCCATTATCTTCTAAATATCGCTTCAAAGTCATAAGAACTGGAAATTTTCTTAAAAATCCCTTGCAACCCCTCCATCCTGACAAATAAGAAAAATCATCACTATTCATTAGGCACCCTGCTACAATTTTCGAAAATTTTCACTTCATGCCCAAATGATGTCCGTAGCGCTCTAAATTTAATCCACTCATTTCTATCATTAGACCTCAAACTCAGCTCAATAACTACCATATAACATTCACAAGGTTGGGTTACAATCACCCTCCTTGGCAAAAAATTTCGTCCCTCGAAATTTAAATTCTCATATTGCTTCCTCTCTACCGTGATTCATCATCCAAAACACCTTATATTTAAAGGGAATCACTTTGTTTCAAAGAACCTAATCATTTCGATCAACAATTTTAACCGGTCTTCTTCATACGTCAAATCTTTCTTTCAATTCAACCGGTTGATCTCTTTAACATGTGAAGACCCGTCATATACTCAAGCATAGAAATGTAAAATATGCGTCATGTATTCTCGAAGCAATTCGTGGCAACCTCAACCAAGACGCTACCTCTCCACTATTTCCATAATTTACAAAGTCCCACATAGAGGACTTAACTTCCTCTTTCCGAATATCAACACCCTTTCCTGTGGTGATCCTCATAAATACCTGATCCCCACCCAAAATTCCAAATTTCCTCGTTATCAACATAACTTTTCACAATTTTGAGCTATATATTTAATCTATCATCGATAACTTTAACATTATCTCGTTGTAGCCTGGAATAATTTATGAATCCTAAAATTTTCTCTCCCCTTTCCTCATCCAAACATAATGGAGTCCTACACTCTTCCATATAAGGCCTCATAAGGCGCCATTTCAATGCTTGCATGATAACTATTATTGTAGGAAAACTCCATTAATGGTAAATGTCTTTCCTAACTTCTTGAAACTCTAACAACACACAAGCTCTGAGCATAACTTCCAATGTTTGTATAGCCTTTCAGATTGGTCATCCGTGAAGTCGTACACCCTTTATATACAACCCACCAACTTCTCAACTAAGTCACTATTTTTCCATAGGTAGAAATTGACCGATTCACAATCCATCCACAATACCTATATCACTTATAACCACTCTGGCAAAGTAAAGTAAAAATCCATCATGATTCTCTCCCATTTCCACTGAGGGATCGAAAGAGACTGTAAGAACTCTGCAAATCTTTGATGCTCAACCTTAACTTTTTGAAAAATGAGACATTTGGAAATAAATTCTGCAACATCTTTCTTTATACCCCTCCACCTTTAGTATTCCCTTAGGGTATGATACATTTTAGAGTCTCTTTCATAATTTATTTCTTTAATCTTCCCACATCTAGTACACATAACTCGTGATTCCATCATCACTTCATACCATCTGCCCAGAATACAGACTGTAATCCTTTAATCGCTTCGATCAGCTCTTCCCTTTTCAATCTTTAATCATGATCGTATCTGAGTCTATAGCCTCCCTTATCTTGCTCCATATACGTGACTACATCTGTCAGACTCTAGTCTCGCACTCCAAAGACCTCAATTCCATAAATCTATAGGGAGGTACACAACCTTAGGTGAGATATGGAACCCGTAGGCTTCCTACTAAGAGCATCGCCACTACATTAACATTTCCTCGATGGTACTCAATAGTGCACCTATAATCCTTAATGAGTTCAACCTATCTCCTCTCAGTCATATATTTAACTTTTTCTATGTGAATAAATATTACATGTTCTTGTGGACTTCAAAAAATTTTACATGCCACTCCACACGCACGCTCCATACACGAGAGCAAAGACTACAACAACCAACTCTAGGTTATATCCCGTATAATTCGCTCATGCTTTTTCCTCACCTGTCCTCATATGCTGCTATCACATTTCATGTTGCATTAACTCACCCCCTAAGCTCTCGCCTAGAAGCATCACACATCAGAGTATCCTTCTTGCCCTGACGGAATTGTAAGAACTAGGGCTAAGGTCAAATTCCATTTTAGTTCATCGACCTTTTCTCGACATGTTCTACCATACAAATTTTCATCTTTCCTTGTCAATTTAGTCAAAGGATCCGCTAATCTCTTTGAAAAAATCCCTTAACAACCTTCCGATAATACCTTCTGCTAAAACCTAGAAAACTTTATATCAGTTTCACATTCTGTAGTGGTTTCTTTTCGTAGTTCACAATTTTCTTAATCTTTTTGAGGATCAATGTAAAACCCCTTCATCAAATCACATACCTTAGAAAGGGCAACACCTGCTTCAACCGTAACTAGAATTTACTGTTTGGCATACTAAGTAAATAGAATTTACTTAGATGTCTTCATGATCTTCACACGTTAAATAGATTAAAATGTCATCAATGAATACTATAACAAACTGATCAATAAGGCTGAAAGATCCTATCTCATAAGATCCCATACAAAGCTGCCGAATATAAGTTAGTCCAACTAGCATGACTAAAAAACTCATAATGCCTATACCAGAGCTTTCAAAGTCAGTCATAGGAAATCATCCTCTGACCTAATCTTTAATTGATGGTAACCTGAGCTTAGATCCATTTTCGTACCCTGCCTCTGTAATTGGATCAAAAGATCATCAACTGCAAATGGGTGTTGATTGCGCATTACCTTATTCAACTCTATGTAATCATACACCCAAACTTTCATCATCTTTTTTTTTTTATAAACAGAACTGCACTCCTAAGGCGAAGCACTCTACTTAACAAACCCTTACCACAAGCTCATCCATTTATACTTTACTATTTCAATTTCTTTCAACTTTTAAGGAGCTATCATATAAGGTGCCTTAGCAATTGCTCATTCTAGGGTCATTTCAATCTAAAAATTAATATATATATATATATATATATATATTTTTTTTTTTTTTTTTTTTATAGCATACCTAGAAGATCCTGGAAATACATCCGGAAATTATTTGACTATCAGAACATTCCTTCCATTCGACTACCATTATCCCTCACCTCACACAGCATAAGCTAGGCACCTTTGATATAACTTTCGGGCATCTTACTAGCCCACATAACCGTCATATTACTGCAGGGGGTAGCATTTTCCGTAAACCCACATAAAACAAATCATTTTCCTTGGCTTATAGAACCTAACCTCTTTCCTATAACAATCCTTGCAGCATGATGTCTAGATAGTAAATCCATGCCCAATATAACATCAAAGTCACATATCTAATAACATCAAATTCGCCAAACTCTAGCCTCCAATAATCACCTCGTTGTAACAATCAACTCTTTCCATACTTTTCCTAGGCAAATCCTACCTGTTACACATTCATCATTATGTCTTCAATTTCTTCCATTTCTTCAACAATTACATAATTAATAATTCACTTAATGTCATTGATTCACTTAAGCTAAATTAAACCCATGCATTTTCAATTAACTATCTCATTACCCTCTAGCTACACTATACCTTCCATGGATCTCCTATACCCACATAATTTCTGGTCTCTAATTTTTAATTCTCTCAATGGACACCCGCTGCTCACGGGCTGATTAAATGTTGTGGCTAACATCCGAGCCATCTCATCTAAAGGTATCCGTCCTCCTACCACCCAGGAGGCGGTGGCGCACTCTAGTCAGAGTCGCGGTGGAGGAACATACGCAGACTCATCAACATGTTCCTCGTGTGTGGTACTACTGCCTCGTGAGCTTCCAGTGGGTGGTCGGCTCGACGACGCATTTTTCTGTGAATTCAAAATTTTAATATGTCATGTAATGCATATATGATTTTAAATCACATAAATTTTTTTTTTTTGTTTTTTGTTTTTTGAAATTCAAAGAAAACATTAAAACAATCATATAAAAATAAAATTGTCAAATCTTTATACACATTTTCAAAACTTCGCCCCGATACCACGTTGAAGGATCCCGACCCGGATTAACCTCATGAACCCGAGAGGACCTCCCTAAGACTCCAACAGTATACATAGAAACTTTTCTCCCTTTAAAACCATAAAATTAAAACTGCGGAGCGAACTCCTTACAATTTTTCACATATCTTTAAAAATAATGCGAGCGAAGTGCTAAAAAAAAATTTCTTTTTCTTTCTTTCCAACACTTAGATTTTTTCGTGAAATTCCGCCGTAGCTTCTCTCGTTGACTTTCCCAAATTTACAAAACCTGATGAAACATTTGAAAACACTTCTAAACTTCAATTCATCAACTTCCATATTAGGACTCCCCTGTCCACAAACCCAATCAAACACAATATACATATATATACATTTATTTCTTTCAAATCATCAAACATTTAAAACCAGTTCAATCTCCATGCATAATTTTATCAAAACATGACAAAATATTCACATATACAATATGCAAATTATTTTCACAAAATACATGCTTGCCTTCGATAGCTCGACTCACTACACTGTGAGTGACTCCTATCGCATCAGTTCCTCGTCCTGAAAATGTTTTGAAACACACCTAAAAGAATGAGCTAAAGGAGCCCAAGTGAGTGTACATTTTCATTAAAATAACATTTTCACTACATACCAAAATAATACATACTTATACAATTAAAATCCATTTATACATTAAACATTTATGCTTTAAACTTTCTTTCCATAAATACTTATACCATTAGTGACACACCCCCACCCCTTCCAAGCATGGGCGTGAGCCACACTCATCAGAACTCAAACAAGCAATTTCCTAACGACTGTGAACTCCCGCTGCCGTGTTCGCATTAAGCTATTAAACCTCCTATAAAAAATTTTCTATTCTAAACTTATGATTTTATAAAATTTCAGTAGCATAACAGCTGCATATATGACATGTCCCAAATCCTGTATACATCCAATTTACACTATATCCAAAATATGGCAACCAAAGATACCAACACATTCTCACAAAACTACTCTTATGTGTACATACATATGCTCCATTATACAAGTTCAAAGTATTTCCTTACACAATATTCTTAATACAAAAGACCGCTATAAATGTCGAGAATCCTAACTTCAGCTTCCAATAGTCCTGAGTGTCTCCAGATTCTGAAAATAGTTTTTAAAATGTGTAAAATAATGAGCTAAACGAGCCTGCTGAGTGTATGATTTTAGAAATGTTTTGTTTTTTTCTAAACATCTAAAAATCGTAAAACTTTCGCTTACATGATATTTTCCAGAAATATTTCTTTCTTTACTTTATTTTACTTTAAAAGTTTCAAACTTTTATTGTTTTCTGTTTACTTGAAAGTTTATAAAACCTTTCAAAATCTCGCCTTGCTTGCTTGCTTTATCTTACTTAAAAGTTTCTGAAACTTTTATCAACTCTTGCTTTAAAAGTTGCTCAAAACTTTTCATAAATTTTATTTCAAAAGTTTTCAAAACTTTCATAAACACTGAGCCCGCTCAACCGCGCAGCTTGAAATAAAACGGAGCCCGGGCTCAACCGCTTGCTTTAAAACTCTCCGGAAGCCTGGCGAATCGGGAACCAATAATGGTTGATTTTTCAAACCGTAGATATTATGCTTATAAAACATCAACCACCTGGAGGCCTATTTTTGCTTACACTGCACTCCCAGTGAACACGGAAGCCTGGGCGATCGTGCCTGTGGAAGGACCTAACCGCATCACCTTTTTCCTGAATATGGTGGAATTGATCTCGCATCACCATAATTTAGCAAGCATAGAGCTCATAACCTTATATACTCCCCAGACGCATGCATTTGCTTACTTTAAATGCATGATGTATGTCCTAGTTTGCCGACCGGGCAAAACTAAAATGCATGTATGAGACACTGACTCCACCGTGCACGTACGGAATACCTCTGACCGGTTTGCTTGCTTAGAAGTTTATAAAACTTCTCAAATTTCTTTTGCTTGCTTTCTTTATCTTGTTTGGAGTTTCTTAAAAACCTTCTTTTACTTGCTTGCTTGCTTGCTTTTCTTTAAAAAGCTTATAAACTCTCATTTATTGCTTGCTTCTTGAAATGGTTTACAAATTAAAACCATTAAATACCAGTGTAAAAGCAGTTTATTATACACTAGCATTTGGAAATGAGTTTAGAACACTCACCCTTTGTTTGCTAAAACTTGAGGGCACAAAGCCCACACTTTCCCCTACTTTACTTTTTAACCTACACACTAACCGAATACGACGACATATTAATTCGCCTATGTATAGCGTGATAAACTTAATCGATTTCCACACGCAAGTCACTTTGCTGTCACACAATATCTATATATAAAGTCACTCAATAATTTACTCCTGAGCACTAAAAAACCCTAACAAAAAAACCACTCATTTTGGTACCCTTTTTCCAACAATACGGCGGACTTTATTACCCAAAAATTATTCAAAAGGTCTTCAAAATTTATGAAACTCTCCAGATCAGTCCTTTATATATCCAATGACATCTCTTTAAAATTTCAATGTAAAATTCCTTCTCTAAGGCCCTCAACCACATAACACAAGTTACAGCATGTTTCATCTCCAAACTCACTGAATCACCTACTGTTATCCTTTTTGATTTCTGGGATCTTAACTCCATAATTTGAAATGGTTTCTTCACCTATTTGAAGTTATGATTCTAAGGTTTCTTCTCCAATTGGAATCACCCAATTTGGATCACCAAAACTCAAGTTATTGTATTTTATCTAGATGACTCTAATTTGGCAGAACAGACCTGCACATACCACTTTAATAAATTTTATGGGCACTTTTGGCTTATAATTTGCATTCACTTCCTTCAGCTAACTTATTCTAGATGTCTATTTTACCCAGAATTTTGAATCACTCAATTTGGATGAGTGAAACTCCACTTATGGCCAAACACTACAACATACCCAAACAGAGCAAAATCAGCGAGCTACAATGAGCTCACCTTTCATCCTGTATTTGGGAGCCTTAGAGTTACAATTTGCTCTTGGTTCTTCTATACATTTGTAGTCCTATCTCTTATGGAGTTCTTAAATACTAATTGAATCAATTCATTTGGATGATTATAACTTTAATCTATAACCAAACAAAACAGGAGCTTTACCAAATTTTGACAGAATTTTAAACCTAACATCTCTCCTTTTTACAACAATTCATCAAAATCAACATGGAATTCATCCAAACCAACTTCACAACACTTGAATTGGTGATTTGGAACTTCAAACCACAAAACCTCAGGGTAAAATGCAAGAACTCTACCTAAGGTCCTCCAATTCTTTATAAAACCACATAAATAAGAGGATTCCATGGTTATTTTCACCAATTGAGGTTTTTCCCCCACAAAACTTCAAGAATTCTAGGGTTAATGTGATCTCTCCACAAAACCCTAGAACAAGGAGTAACTAAGTTCCATGGAAATGCATACCAAAAGCTCAAGACATCAAAATACACTTAATTCCAAGACATACATACCTTGATCTTCTTCTCCTCCTCCTCCTTCTTCTTCCCCTTCTCTTCCTTCCTTCTCTTGGCTCCCTCCTCCTCCTACGGGTTTGCTAGCTCTCGAGACCAAAATATGATTTGGCTTTTGTTTCCCATTATTATACCATCAACTTTTCATTAATTGAATATTTGACCTCATCTCTTTAATATTTGCACATCAACTTTGTTATTTGTATAATGGCCTATCTCACTTTGATTCTTCAATTCTTTTGGTCCTCCCATCTTTTAATATTATTTGATATCAACTTGTATTATTCATTTTTGGCATACTATCTTCTCAAATTATGCCCTTTATATCCTTTTTGAATTTACCACTTTACCCTTTGCACTAGTACCTCAATTCGGGTCTTGCACTTTTATCATTAATAACAACTCCCAAAAACTATTATAATGGCACTTAGTGTCGTATACGCCCTACGCTTACATGTACTCGTACACCTTCCTGACCGGGCGCATAAATTCTCCCTCCCCGGTGAACATTTCGTCCTCGAAATGAATAACTAAACTCCAAAAGAAAGGAAAGGAAAATACCTCTATGTGGAAAATAAGGAGGGTACTGACGGCGCATCCGAGCCCTCCTCCGTTCCTATACGCCTCCCTCTCATGATTCTTCTTCCATAAGACTTTAACTAATGGAATCACTTTGCTTCTCAACACTGCTCATGATCATATCCACCCTGTCTCTTCATAAGTCAAATTTCCTTTAATCGCAATGGTCAGCTTCCTCTGGCACATACATGTGAAGGATCCGGATATATTTCCTCAACATCGATACATGGAATGTATCATGAATCCTTGATAATTCTCGTAACTTCAACTTGTAAGCCACCGGGTCCCACCTTGCCCAATAATCTCATAAGGTCCAATATACCCTGACCAAGCTTGCCTCGCTTTCCCAAACTTCAACACACCTTTCCAAGAAATCTTCAAAAGATTCTCGTCACCTATCTCAAATCGCAAGTTCTACGACGGTTGTCCGCATAGCTTTTCTGTCTATCTCTTGCTATCTTCAAGTTATCACGAACAACTTTCACTTTCTCTGAAGTGATCTGTACTAGTTCAAGGCCTATTAGTCTTCTCTCACCAACCTCATCCCAGCACACTGGAGTCCTACATTTCCTGCCATACAACGCCTCAAATGGAGCCATATCTATACTGGCTTGATAGCTATTGTTGTAGGCAAACTCCATTAGTGCTAGTGAGTATCCCAACTTCCTTTGAATTCCATCAATGCTCAAAGATATCCTAAATTCGAATAGTCCTCTCGACCACCATCCGTCTCGAGGATGGTACGTCAGGCTGAAATGAAGGCGAGTACACCCAAAGCCGCTTTGCAAACTAGGGCCAAAACCTCGATGCGGAACTCCGGGGTCTCGATCCAAAACTATCGAAACCTGGAACCCCAAGGAAGTCTCACTATCTCATCCACATACACCGGGGCCAACTTTTCCAAAGAATCTCAACATTAACCTGTAGAAATGAGCAGATTTCACAATCGATCACCATCACCGTTATAGCATCATACGCTAGTCCGCGGAAGCACCGGTCACAAAATCCATATAATTTTCCCATTTGCTACGGAATAAAGGAGTAATCGTATCCTCCCTACGGGCCTCGGTGCTCTGGCCACCTGCTGACGTGTTGCATGATCCGGAGACGAAACTTGCAATCTTTCTTCATCCCATTCCACCAAGTAATGTTCTTTCACAAAGTCCCGTACATCTTGGTACTACCTGATGCATAGCATAATGCCAGATGAATGTGCTTCTTCATACGTCTCCCCTTCTTCACTCCCATACTCCGCACACATTCTCCGCCCTTTCACTATCATGCCATCATCCTTAATTTGAAACTCTGCTTTCTTTCCTTTTCTTTTTCTCTATCTCTTCCTTGTTTAATCATCCAGGATCCTGCGACTCGCCTCGCTTAGAATCTGATCCAATTAAGAGAGGGTCTAACATGAAATGTGGAAGCACACAGCTCCCGAATCCTCAAATTCCAATATCAATTCCTAGCTCTTAGATCCACCAACAAGGAAGATAACCTGATCTCATACGAGACAAAGAACTCTCTAGTCGCCTACTAAAGGCATCTGCTACGACATTAGCTTTCCCCGATGGTACCACAGTACGCTCGAGTCCCAATCAACTCAAGCCATCTTCTCTTTGGCCTCAGTTTAACTCTTCTCGGGTGAAAAATATATCAAGACTCTATGATCTGTAAAGATCCCTAAAGGAACACCATATAAGTAATGTCTCCATATCTTCAAAGCAAACACGACTGCTGCAAGCTCTAAGTCATGTGTAGGGTAATTCTCCTCATGCTTCTTCAACTGCCTAGAGGCATATGCAATCACCCTATCATTCTGCATCAAAACACAACCAAGGCCTCAGCCGTGAAGCATCACTCGTGAAACCACAAACCTTATCTCTCCCATCAAGTAAAGTTAGAACTGAGCTGAAGTCACCCACCCTTCAACTCCTCGAAACTCGCCGGCAGCATCCACCCAATCATACTTGACATCTTTCCTAGTCGGCCTTGGTCACGCGATCTCAGAGAACCCTCAACAAACTTCCCGTATTATCCTCGCTAAACCAAGGAAGCTTCTAACCTTCCGACATTCTTTGCGAGCTTCCAATTTACTACGCCTTCTATTTTCCTGGGATCCACACTCACCCCCCAGCCGAGATCACATGACCAGGAATGCCACCTTATCGTCTTTCAAACTCGATACTTGCTCAACTTAGCATACAAACTGGTCGCTTCCCAGGTCTCGCACAACTCGTGTGCTCAATGTCTTCCGAACCACCCGAATACACCAGGATATCATCAATAAAAACTATGACGAACCTATCCAAACACAGGCCTGAATACCCGGCTCATCAAATCCATAACCTGAGCATTAGTCAGTTTCAAACCAGATCACCTAAACTCATAATGTCCGTAGCGTGTCCCGAATGCGCTGAACATCACCTCCCGCACCTCAACCGATGATACCCCGACCAAATCTATCTGAGTACACTCGGACCCTGGAGCTGATCGAATAACTCATCGATCCTAGGAGTGGATACTGACATGGATGGTAACCTGCTCAATCGTCAGAATCTATATACAACCGTTAGAACTCCCATCTTTCTTTTTTCACGAAGAGAACTGGAGCTCCCCATGGGAATATGCTCGGTCGAATGAATCCCTTACTTAATAATTCTTCTAACTGAGCCTTAAGCTCTCTCAACTCTACAGGAGCCATCCTATAAGGAGGAATGGAAATGGGCTCAGTCCCTGGGATCAAATCAATGGTGAACTCCACCTCTCTTTCTGGAGGTAATCCTGCAATATCATTTGGGAATACATCCGGGGGAACCCCAACAACCGGGAACTCATCCACCGCAGTCCCCTCCTTTCTTGCTTCCCACCACATAAGCTAGATAACCCCGACAACCCCACGCAAAGATTTTCTCAGGCCACAAGCATGAGATCATACAGAAGAATAACTCTACGAATCCTAAACTTTACCTCCAACCCCCGGGCCTGCCTAACTTACTTCCTTTCATAATAATCCAATGTGGCTTCTATGGCGAGACAAAACCTAACGATACTCAAGAACCACATCAAAGTTCCTCATAGCTACAGATCCGCTTGGAAACCTCATTCTCTAACTGTAACTCTACTATCTCCCGACTTCACTACATCAATGTGATCTCCAAACAAGGAAACCCTGCTACGACCCTCTAATGGCCAGCCCCCATCTCGAAGGACGAAGAAATGCTTGATGCAAATGAATGCGTAGCCCCGGTCCACTAAATGTATATGCACTGCGATCAAGGATAGAAATAATACTGGACTACATCCGAAATGTGACTGTGATCTCGGCCGAAAGTGGACAATATATACTCTAGCCCCGAAAAGGGCTCATTCAGATCCCGCACTACTGTTTCTACCACTACACCTCCCACCGCATCGCCCCTCCCCGCTTGGGAAACCTCCCGAAGACTTATGTATGCTCATCTCCGGTACCTGGGCAGCTAGGATCAAGCATCATGTTTCGCACCAATCAACAGAGGACACTCTCTTAATGAAATGGCCTCCCACACAAAGGGGAACACCCCGCACCTGATCCTTACACTCTATGATGTCGTCTCGACATATGACATAAATGTGAGGAATAATTTTTGGGTATGCCATCGCTAGCAACCTGGGATTCACCGATCCTCGACTAAGATAGGCCGTCGACCCCGCACCTCGGCCTCTATAACCTCCTCTCATTTTGCTTTTCTTTTCACACACGGGTCCCGAGCCTGGGAAGGCCTGTGCACTTCTCTTTCCTTTTCGCTTTACTCCGACAAGGCCGCAGTTTCTACTCAACTCTCGAGCTGCCTCAACTATGTCCCCAAATCCACCCGAGGAACCACGACAAATGCACTCGATTCTGCCGTAGTCCCGATAAAAACCTTTTACACTTTAAAACTCATCCAAGCTTAATTATAAGAACCAATCTAACTAGTTCCAGAACTTCTTTTTCAATTTTGAATCTTTATGGCTCGAGGAAAGAACCTATCGTGAACTCTAATCGAATCGGTCCCATGATATGCCATCAGATACTTTCTACCAGATCCCATCAACTTAGCCTCGCCTTCCATTAGAAACTCGGAAAATAAGACTTTTGCTCATCCGCGCGTACCTCATAATTCCATATACTTTGTTTACTCTATCTAGCCATAACTAGTCGCTTTCCGATCACCACGCCATCACATGGCTTGGCGCCTACCAGACTCCTCTCTATCGACCTCCCTGGGCTCTTCCATAACCTCCTAGGTGGCGGTGGGAGGAGGTTGCGATCGTCGACAAAGGTCGCTATGACTACTATCTGGCGTAACTGTGGCCACCCGCCTTCCGCCGTAAACAATCCCTCGGCACTTGAGCCCCTCCGCGGCCCGGGATGGTCCACCGACTGGAGGGGCCGATTCATGCAGGCTGAGGAACCAACTATGTGCCTATCCCTCTCAGTACTTCAGACGCCGCTACGGAATATTTCTCCTAGGGCGACCTCGGCGTCCATACTGTTTTTATAGTCTTGTATAAAAAAATAAAGCATTTAATACTTTGAATCACCTCCTTATGTATGTACTTTGAATTGGAAAATGTCATAGTTTGCCGATGGTGTAAAATGGTGTATCTGAAACTACGATGCTTAATAACCTTCTGCTCGATACCACCACCTTGACACACCCCACCCCTTCCCGGTGGCGGGCGTCTTGCAGGCCACTCCACGAAATCTGACCGTTACCTCTAACGACTAGAAACTCTGTGAAGCGAAAGCGGGTATTGCTTGCTAAAACCTCTATAAAAAATTTTCTATTCTAAACTTATGATTTTATAAAATTTGGCATAGCATTTTGCATATAGGACATGTCCCAATCCTGTATACATCCAATTTACACTATATCCAAAATATGGCAACCGACGCCTGTACATTCTCCTGAAAACTACTCTATGTACCTTTATATGCTCCATTATACAAGTTCAAAGTATTTCCTTACACAATATTACTTAATTACGGCACGATATAAATGTCGGGAGAATCCTAATGCACTCGGCGTCGGGAGTGTAATACACAAAATAGTTTTAAAACAGAAAATAATAAGCTAAGCAGGCTCGGTAGTGTATGATTTTAAGAAAATGTTTTGCTTTTTTGAAACATCAAAAAGCGTAAAACTTTCGTTTACATGATATTTTCGAAATATTTCTTTCTTTACTTTATTTTACTTTAAAAGTTTCTGAAACTTTTATTGCTTGCTTACTTGAAAGTTTATAAAACCTTTCAAAAATCTCTTGCTTGCTTGCTTTATCTTACTTTAAAAGTTTCTAAAACTTTTCTCAACTCTTGCTTTAAAAGTTGCTCAAAACTTTTCATAAACCTTTTGCTTCAAAAGTTTCTCAAAACTTTTCATAAACACGGGAGTCTGGGCTCAACCGCATGCTTTGAAATAAGCGGAGACACAGGCTCAGCGGGTTTGCCTTTAAAACTCTCCACACGGGCTTCAGGCGGCCAGGGACGATGTTGATTTTTCAAAGCGCGCATATTATCTTTATAAAAGCGTGTGCGCAGAGGCTATTTTTGTTTCGCATTGCCCTAGTGGTGGAAGCACAGGCGGCCGTCTTGGGTGGAAGGACACGGTCGCCATCACCTTTCGGTGAATATATGGTGGAATTGATGCGCATCACCATAATTTAGTTGAGCTCATAACCTTATATACTCCTGTCGTGCAGCCCGGTTTACTTTAAATGCATGATGATGTATGTCCTAGTTTGTCGGCCAGGGCAAAAACTAAAATGCATGTGAGCGGCTCCGCAGGTGCACGTACGGAATACCTCTGACCGGTTTGCTTGCTTAGAAGTTTATAAAACTTCTCAAATTTCTTTTGCTTGCTTTCTTTATCTTGTTTGAAAAGTTTCTTAAAACCTTTCTTTACTTGCTTGCTTGCTTTGCTTTTCTTTAAAAGCTTATAAAACTCTCATTTATTGCTTGCTTCTTGAAAATGGTTTACAAACAAAACCATTAAATACCAGTGTAAAAGCAGTTTATTATACACTAGTATTTGGAAAATGAGTTTAGAACACTCACCTCTTTGCTTGCTAAAACTTGAGAGACACAGTTCCACACTTTTCCCAGCCTTTACTTTTTAACTACGCACTCAGCAGAATCTGACGACATATTAATCGCCTATGTATAGCGTATAAACTTAACGTACTTCACCGCCAAGTCACTTTAAGGTCACCGCGGTATTCATATAAAGTCAAATTAACAATTTACCCTTGAGCACTAAAAAAACCTAACAAAAAAAACCACTCATTTGGTATACTTTTCCAGCAATCTTTTTCACATGGAGCTTATTACCCAAAAATTATTCAAAAGGTCTTTAAAATTTATGAAACTCTCAGATCAATCCTTTATATATCAATGACATCTCTTTAAAAATTTCAATGTAAAATTCCTTCTCTAAGGCCCTCCAACCACACTGCTGAGATTTACAGCATGTTTTTTGATTCCAAACTCACTGAATCACCTACTGTTATCCTTGATTTCTGGGATCTTAACTCCATAATTTGAAATGGTTCTTCACTCATTTGAAGCTATGATTCTAAGGTTTCTTCTCAATTGGAATCACCATTTGGATCACCAAAACTCGAGTTATTGTATTTTACATCTAGGTGCTCAATTTGGCAGAACAGAATCTGCATAGCTCCACTTTGACAAATTTTATAGGCACTTTTGGCTTATAATTTGCATTCACTTCTTCAATAACCATTCCCTAGATGTCTATTTTGCCAGAGTGAATCACTCAATTTGGATAGTGAAACTCCATATGGCCAAAAACACTACAAGCCCTTACCCAAAACAGAGAGCAAAATGTTAGGCTACACAGGCTCACCTTTCAGTCCGTATTTGGGAGCCTTAGAGTTACAATTTGCTCTTGGTTCCTTCTATATATATTTAGCAGCTATCTTATGGTTCTTTACAGGTGGAATCAATTCATTTGGATGATTATAACTTAATCTATAGCAAAACAAAAACAGTGGTTTTACGAATTTTGACAGAATTTCCTTTAAAACCTAACATTCTCCCTTTTACAACAATTCATCAAAATCAACATAGGAATTCATCCAAACCAACTTCACAACACTTGAATTGGTGATTTGGAACTAAAACCACAAACCCTAAGTGAAAATGCAAGAACTCTACCTAAGGTCCTCAATTCTTTATAAAACCACATAAATAAGAGGATTCCATGGTTGTTCACTAGGTGGGGTTTCCCACAAAACTTCAAAATTCTAGGGTTAATGTGATCTCTCCACAAAACCTAGAACAAGGAGTAACTAAGTTCCATGGAAATGCATACCAAAAAGCTCAAGACATCAAAATACACTTAATTCCAAGACATACATACCTTGATCTCTTCTCCTCCTCCTCCTTCTTCTTCCTTCTCTTCCTCTTCCTTCTCTTGGCTCTCTCCTCTCCTCCTACGGGTTTGCTAGCCTTTGGAGACCAAAATATGATTTTGGCTTTTGTTTTTCCCATTATTATAATATCAACTTTTCATTAATTGAATATTTGACCCTCATCTCTTTAATATTTGCATGACTCTTGTTATTTGTATAATGGCCCCATCTCTACTTTGATTAAATTTTGGTCCTCCATCTTTTTAATATTTGATATCAACTTATTATTATTTTCATTTTGGCATACTATCTTCTCAAATTATGCCCTTTATATCCTTTTGGAATTTACCCTTTACCACTAGTACCTCAATTCAGGGTTCCTAATTTTTTTTATCGTAACAACTCCCAAAACTATTATAATGGCACTTAGTGCTCGTATACGCCCCTACAGTTACATGTACTGTACACCTTTCTCGGGACCGGGGCGTTACAATTAGAATCAATTTATGCTTTAAACATTTATACTTTAAACTTTCTTTCAATAAATACTTATGCATTTAAAATCCATTTATGCTTTAAGCATTTATCTTGTAAACTTCGATAGATACTTATGCATTTAAAATTCATTTTATGCTTTAAGCATTTATGCCTTAACCTTTCTTCCTTTATTTCTTTCTTTCATTCTTTCGATGGAACCCGGGAGCCAAGCACCCAGAGCGATTTAGAATGCGACGGTGAGGGCGATCCACATTCAGTCTGCTCCCTGCAGCTGGAGAAACTCCACGCTTTGCATAGGGTTCAGTCATAATGCTATCACGTGCTTAAGGATATTACTCTAGACACCCTATTTCCCTCCCTCAGTTAGTAACCTATAGCTTTACCCTCTTAATCCTTACGCTTAAAGTACGCCGTAGATACTCAGTCCTACTTGAGTCATAGGGGGTTTAGAGTAACCATCGGTAAAACATTTCTTTAAAATACATTTATAAAATACATTTAAATCCTTTACTTTATCATTAAAAACACATATCATACTTTAAACATTTTAAACTTTCATAATATAACATATGCATATATTTATACACATATAAATATAACCATTGATGCAAGATAAAAACAATGACTACAAAACATTTCCATATGCGCCGCATTTACATAAAAATTTACATTAAACTTTCCAGTTTAACATTAAAACCATTCACTTTTAAAAACTCATTTTTTTCAAGTATCATTTCACTCTTTGGTTAAGCTTTCAGTCCAGCTTGCTTCCGTTGAGTTCGGATTCCGTCAGATGATCCTTTTCACCTTTTCCAAGAAAATCCGCATTTACACATTAACCATAATTTCCATTTAATCCACCATAAGCGCTCATTCTATATTCTTATTCCTCCTGGGGAATCTATTTTACTTAGAATTGGAGGAATCAATCCAATCGATCATCCAAATCCAAAAGGTAGCATTTACGCTATCAGTTTATTTTACCGATTTTTCTAGTAACAGTTTGTATTACTCATTTTCCGAGGTCTTGACTTCATATTTGGACACTATGTCCTTATACTCATTTAAAGTTAAGGTGTTAAGGTTCTATTCCAATTGAATCACCCACCCGAGCAATCGGAACTCACTCTTACGCCCAAATAAACTGCTAATCTATGTTCAAAACTGAACCAGAATTTGGCTTGCACATGTCCTTGAGTGAATTCTTTAGGCCAATTTAGGATCAGAATTTGGCGATACCTTCTTCTTAAGTTTTGTTCTCCTTCAAGTCTATTTTATGTAATAATTAAATCACTCAAATTGGATCAAAATTACAAGCTGGCCAAATAATAAAACTGGTCAAAACAGAAAACAGGACATTTCCTGTACTGAGACTGTTGCCCAAAATCGACACCAAAATGCTGCTTTCTCTTTCCATTTTTCTTTCACTCTAAACACTTAAATCTGATGCATTATACCCATTTTCAACATAACACACACACCACTATCAACCCTAACCCTTACTACTCTCTGATTTTGTCAAAATTCCCAATCCCAACCATTTTGGCTTCTCACTGATATTAAATCGCTAACTATTAAACCTGTGTCATCATCAATTTAACATCCATACCAGAATTTCAAGACACAACATGGAAACATCAAACCCTAACTTTCCACCATTTAAATCTACTTGCTTTTCGAGCTTTTACCCTCTCCCATTACCACTTCAAGATCACTTGAAAGTCAACGGCGAGAAAAATCACATCTCATACCTTTGCCCCCACTTTTCTTCTTGCTTCTCCTTTCTCTCTCCTTCTTTCTTTCTCCCTTTTCTTCCCTCCTTTCTCTCCTACGGGTTCCTTAACTTTTTGAGAGACCAAATGAATTATTTTGTTTGTCTCCCCATTTAAATATTCTAACTTTCCTTTAATTACAATTCGTCCTCCATTTCTTTTATATCGTCAATCAACTTATTTTATCAAGAGATTTCAGCTCGCTTAACCTCATCGTCAATTCTAATGAAATACAAACCCTAACTTAAATTCTTAAATGTTTTGACGCTCTCATGCTAAAATATCTCCATTTTATCGCATTTTTATTCCTTTTTGTCTTATACGCTTTTATACTATTAAACGTCAAAATATTCTATATCGCCTAAACTTCAAATTGACCATGAAATATTCTAATTAAATCCTTCACGCGTGGATTCCTGTGCTTGAAATCAATCGAAATCGGATTTAAAATCATTCAAACTGAACCGACACAACAGATATCCGACCACGCTCTGGACGCTTGGAAACTATCCAACGGACCTGCTTTCACCCGCTTCAGTTTCGTTAGACTCTGATGACGATTCCGACATTTTCGGGATTTCCGCCCAATTTCCGGGAAAATTTCAGCCACGTACTCCAATTTTCACCGGAATCACTATTCACTTAAACTCCATTATCTTCTAAATATCGTCAAAGTCATAAGAACTAAATTTTCTTAAAACCTCAACCCCCTCCATCCGGATAAAATAAGAAATCACTATCTGTCAGTAAGACCCTGCATACAGCACTCTTTTCACTTCATGCCCAAATGATGTCCGCATGCCTCTAAATTTAATCCACTCTCGCTTCTATCATTAGACCTCAAATCGGCTTCAATAACTACTATTATAACATTCAATAAGGTTGGGGTTTTACAAGTATAGCTAATCAAGCAATTTGTTAAACTATATATTCGAAATAAAGCTCGATTATGTTTACTAGCAATGAAATCTATTCCTATAAGTTGCTGAATCAATCTTCGACTCCTTAATAATATACTTTTTTAATATTTTTAAATTTTTATAATACAATTAATTTCAAATATAAAAATGAATTTTTTAATAACTCTGTTCGTCACAAATCTGGTCACAATTTGTGTTGAATTATAACCAAGCCACAATCCAGACGGGAATTTTATTCTCTCGTCACAAAATAGTGACTAAACACACCCTACAAATTTTCTAACCGACTCTGTGACCATTTTTAGACCGATATCTATTTTTTTAAAAATTCATTTTTATATTTTTTAATTTGTATTAGGAAACTATTTCAAATATTCATGTTTGGAAAATATTATAAACTATTTGGAATTTTATTATTAATAATATTTAAAGTGCTATTTGTGTAATTGTTTTTTTTTTAATTTTTTTTTGAAAATTTGTGATATTTCAATATTTTAAATTGTATGTATAATTTTGTACGATTATATAGTCATAAAAATAATAAAAATTAGAATAAATAATTTATATCATGCTGTTTGTTACAAAATTTGACATTATTAAAATTTCAGGATATTTGAAAATAAAATTTTATTTTATCCATCATCGTAAGTATACACTGAAGCAATTTGTTAACCATATATATTCGAAATAAAGCTCCATTATACTTACTAAAGTACGAACTATTCCTATAAGTTGTTGAATCAATCTTGACTCCTTAATAATATTCTTTAATATTTTTAAATTTTTATAATACACTATTTCGAATATAAAATGAATTTTATTAATCTGTCATTACAAATCGGTCACAAATTTGCGACGGAATATAATCAATACTAACTTTGTGACGATCTTTATTCCTCGTCACAAATATGACTGAAATACATCCTCACACAATTTTCTAACCGACTTGTGACCATTTTGTGACCGATATCTATTTTTTTTTAAAAATTCATTTTTATATTTTTTAATTTGTATTAGAAACTATTTCAAAATATTCAATGTTTGAAAATATTATAAACTATTTGGAACTTCTTATTATTAATATATGCGCTATTTTTGTGTAATTGTTTTTTTTAATTTTTTTGCAAATTTGTGATATTTCAATATTTTAAATTGTATGTATAATTTTGTACTCACTATATAGTCATAAAAATAATAAAAATTGGGACAATAATTTATATCACAAGCATTTTGATGTTACAAAATTTGACATTATTAAAATTTGTGATATTTGAAAATAAATTTTTATTTTATCCACCATCTGTGGGCATAGCTAATTGAAGCAATTTGTTAAACTATATATTCGAAAGGCTCTGATTATGTTTACTAAAGTACTCTAAATCATTCTTATAAGTTGTTGAATCAATCTTGGACTCTTAATAATATTTCTTTTAATATTTTTAAATTTTTATAATACAATTAATTTCAAATATAAAAATGAATTTTAACTGTTTCATTAATAAATCGGTCACAATTTTGTGACGAATTATAAATCCATCACAACTTTGTGGACGGAATTTTATTCCTACCACAAAATAGTGACTAAACACAATTCCGTCAATTTTCTAACCGACTTGTGACCATTTTGTGACCGATATCTATTTTTTTTAAAAATTCATTTTTATATTTTTTAATTTGTATTAGAAACTATTTCAAATATTCTTAATGTTTGAAAATATTATAAACTATTTGGAACTTTATTATTAATATATGTAGTGCTATTTTGTGTAATTATTTTTTTTTTTTAATTTTTTTGAAAATTTGTGATATTTCAATATTTTAAATTGTATGTATAATTTGTACGACTATATAGTCATAAAATAATAAAAATTAGAATAAATAATTTATATCATGCTACGATGTTACTGTGTGTAAATTTGACATTATTAAAATTTGTGATATTTGAAAATAAAATTTTATTTTATCCACCATCTGGGGCATAGCTAATTGAAGCAATTTGTTAAACTCAGAAACCCCAACCTGACAATGTTATACGTAGCTAACCGATTAGAGATTCAACGACAAACGAGGGTAGATTAGAATCTAGAATGCTCCTGACGTCATTCGGGACACGGCGGAATTTTCAAAATTGTAACCGAATGCCCTAAGGAATAATGAGCTTTCTTATTATATCCTGATGGGAGGGTTTGGTAAAGGAATTTTAAAGAAATTTCAGTTCCTATGACTTTGAATTGATATTTAGAAGAGAATAGGAGATTTAAGTGAATAAGGATTCTGACCGGGAATTCGCAGCCTACAATAAATTTCTAAATTAAATAAAAATACTAAAAATGGTCTGTAATATATCATGTTAATTAAACTTAAACCGGGAACAAAAAGTTTCAAACGGAGTCCGTTTTGATAGTTTCCAGTGATCCGAACGTAATTCGTAATAATACGCTATTATCCCGATTCGATTTTAATGATTTTAAACCGACTGACGATTTCGCAGCTCCTTAATCCAATGAAGGATTTAATTAAAATATTTCATGGTCAATTTGAAGTTTAGACTAATTTCATAGAATATTTTTGACATTTAATCTAAGATAAAGCAAGATAAGGTGAAACTGAGATAAAATCGCTATAAGGGAGATATTTTCTTGTGAGAGCCAATTAAACCTTTTCTAATGACTAAGTTATGAATAAAATAATAGGTTAATGGATGTGTGATTTATTAGAATGGACCAAATGAGCTTTCTTTGGTTCAAGGGTACTTTTGGCAAGTGGAAAGGGCACTCTGTCAAGTGTGAAGCAAAATCTAAATATAAGAGATTAAGTTGGCTCAAAAGGAGGAGAACCCGTAGGAGAGAAAAGGAGAGGGAAGAAAAGAGAGAAAGTTTATATGAGAAAGGAGAAGCAAGAAGAAAAAGTGAAGGGCAAAGGTGAGATGTGATTTTTCTCCTCATTCAAGCTTCAAGTGATCTTCAAGTAGGTAATCATGAGAAGAGCAAAGAAACTCAAGAAACAAGTAAGTTTTCGCAGGAAAGTTAGGGTTTGATGTTCTTTCATGTTTAATGTCTTAAATTCTGGTATGGATGTTAAATTGATGGTATTTAAGGTTTAATGGTGCTGAATTTAATATCAATTGAGAAAGCCATGGTTTAGGTTAGGGTTTTGAAAAAATCAAGTGAGTAAGGGTTAGGGTTTGATAGTGAATTGTGTGTGTTATGTTGAAATGGGTATAATGCATCAGATTTAAGTGTTTAGAGTGAAAGAAAAAAATGGAAGAGAAACACATTTTGGTCAATTTTTGGGCAGCAGTCTCGGTACAGAAATGTCCCTGTTTTCAAGCTTTGACCGCTTTTGGTATTTTGGCCATAACTTGCTCACTTTTGATCCGATTTGAGGATTTAAGTGGCTATGTAAAATAGACTTGAAGGAGAACAAACTTAAGAAGAAGGTATCGTCAAATTCTGATCCTAAGTGGCCTAAATATTCACCTCAAAGTAGGTCCATGTGCAAGCCAAATTCTGAAGTTCAGTTTTTGAACATAGATTAGCCCGGTTATTTGATCGTAAAGTGAGTTTCTAAGGTTCGAATTGGTGATTCCAATTGGAATAGAACCCTTAGCACCTTAGTTTAAATGAGTATAAGTACATAGTGTCAAATATGAAGTCAAGACTCAGGAAAAATGAGTAATACAAACTGTCACTAGAAAAATCGTGTAATGACTAGCTGGCATGAAAAATGCCATAATCTTTAGTTTGATAATCCGATTGATTGATCCCACCTTGCAAAATAGATTCCTAGAGGAATAAGAATATAGGAGTGTTTATGAGATTAAATGGAAATTATGGTTAATGTGTAATTGTGATTTTCTCGAAAAGGTGAAAAGGACTATCGGAGGGGAACGGGAACTCAACGGGAAGCAAGTGGATTGAGCTGAACTGTGAGTGAAAAAATGATATTTTGAGAATTGAGTTTTTAAAAGTGAATGGTTTTAATGTTAAACTGAAAGTTTAATGTAAATTCTTTATGTAATGTTAAGGCATATGGAAATGTTTTATCTTGCATTGTTTTATCTTGCATCAATGCATATATTTATATGTGTATTAAATATGTATGCATATAAAGCACAGATATGAAAGTTTAAAATTGTAAAGAAGTACATGTATTTTAATGATAAAGAGCGATTTAAATGTGATTATAAACGTATCTTAAGAAATGTTTTACCGATGGTTACCTAAACCCCTATGATCAAGTAGGACTGGAGATCGCCGTAAGTACTTTAAGCGTGTAAGGATTTGTATGCAAAGTTATGTGCTACTAACCGAGGGAGTAAATAGTGTCTAGAGTAATATCCTACACGCGATAAAGTACTATGACTAACCCTATGCAAAGCGTGAGTTTCCTCCGCACAGAGTGGTTATGACTCGAATGTGACCGTCTCACTACGCACTTAAACTGCTCTCGTGTGTTTATTCCGGTTCCATCGTAAAAGAATGAAAGAAAGAAATAAAGAAAGAAAGTTTACGGTACGAATGTTTAAGGCATAAATGTTTAAAGCATAAATTGATTTTAATGGTATAAGTATTTATTGAAAGAAAGTTTAAGGCATAAATGTTTAATGTATAAATGGATTTTAATCAGATAAGTATAAAGATTTTGGTATATACTGAAATGTTATCTAAATGAAAATGTACACCTCACCGGCTCCTTTAGCTCATTCTTTTCCATATGTTTCCAAAAAAATATTTTCAGGACCCGAGACAGTGAGCCTATGAGAGTACCCTCCTCACAAAGAAATGAAACATCGAGAAGACTTTACTCGCATGTGAACCGTATTGTATAAATAGTTGCATATTTTATATGTCGACAATTTTCCATGCATCTATGCATATATGGATATATTTTGAAAATGAATTACTTAGGCGGTCGCCTTAAGTCCGGCTCAAGCCCAAATTTTTTCGATAAAAATGTGCATGGAATTGAAGAAAAGTTTTTAAATGTTTTGATGATTGAAATGAATAAAGGTATATGGTATATATATTGGGTTGATTGAAAGCCAAGGACGAGGAGTCCTGCTAAATCCGGTTGAAATTTGAATATTAGAAGTGTTTTTAAATGCTTACGCAGTACTCTAAATTTGGGAAAGTCCGAAACAAAGAGGAAACTCGCCACTTTTTCAAAATGCAAGTGTTTGAAAAACAAAAAAAATTTATCACTCGCTTCCGCATTATTTTATAAAGATATGTTAAAGATCAGAAGGGGCTCGCTTCCATGGATTTTATTTGACTGCTTTGAGGAAAAGTTTCACATCCATTGGAGTGCCGGAGTCCCTCGGTTCCATAGTGGAGCAATCTCGTGTCGGGATCCTTCAAACTCTATATTCGAAATAGGCTCGATTATGTATACTAAAGTACGAACTATTCCTATAAGTTGTTGAATCAATCTTGGACTTCTTAATAATATACTTTTTTTAATATTTTTAAATTTTATAATACAATTAATTTCAAATATAAAAATGAATTTTAATAACCGTCTCTGTCACAATGGGAGTCACAAATTTAGATCGAATTATAAATCAATACAACTTTGTGACGGACTTTATTCCTCACACAAAAATAGTGACTCAAACACAATTCCAAGCCAATTTTCTAACCGACTTCAGACCATTTTGTGACCGATATCTATTTTTTTTAAAAAAATTCATTTTTATATTTTTTTTAATTTGTATTAGAAACTATTTCAAAATAGTCTAATGTTTGAAAATATTATAAACTATTTGGAAACTTTACATAATATATGTAGTAGTTATTTTGTGTAATTGTTTTTTTTAATTTTTTGAAAATTCAGATATTTCAACATTTTAAATTGTATGTATAATTTAGCACGACTATATAGTCATAAAAATAATAAAAATTAGAATAAATAATTTATATCATGCTACGATGTTACAAAATTTGACATTATTAAAATTTGGTGATATTTGAAAATAAATTTTTATTTTATCCACCATCGGGCATAAATAATCAAGAATTGCTAAACCTCTATATTCGAAATAGGCTCGATTTACTAAAGTACCTTAACCATTCCTATAAGTTGCTGAATCAATCTTGGACTCCTTAATAATATACTTTTTAATATTTTTAAATTTTTATAATATTACTATTTTCAAATATAAAATGAATTTTTTTTATTGAATCGTTCAATACAAATCGAAAAGTCACAAATTTGTGACGTGAATTATAAATCAGTTACAACTTTAGACGGAATTTTTATTCCGTCACAAATAGTGACGGAACACAATTCCGTCGCCAATTTTCTAACCGACTTGTGACCATTTTGTGACCGGAGTATCTATTTTTTTTTTTAAAATTCATTTTATATTTTTTAATTTGCATTAGAAACTATTTCAAAATATTCTAATGTTTGAAAATATTATAAACTATTTGGAAATTTATTATTAATAGGTAGTGCTATTTTGTAATTGTTTTTTTTAATTTTTGAAAATTTGTGATATTTCAATATTTTAAATTGTATGTATAATTTTGCACGAGACTATAGTCATAAAAATAATGTACTAGAATAAATAATTTATTGATGATTCCGACCCTGATTAACTCCCAGAACCCGAGGGACCTCCAAGACTCCAACCAGATATAGAAACTTTTCCTTAAAACCATAAATTAAAATCCGTGAGCGAACCCCTTTACAATTTTTCACATATCTTTAAAAATACGCGGGAAGCTAAGTGCGAAAAAAAAATTTGTTTTTCTTTCTTTTTCCAACACTTAGATTTTTCGTGAAAATCTGTAGTTTCCTCTGCTTTTCTGACTTTCCCAAATTTACAAAACCTGATGAAAACATTTTAAAACACTTAAACTTCAATTCATCAACTTCCATATTAGGACCTCAGTCCACAACCCAATCAAACACAATATACATATATATACATTTATTTCTTTCAAATCATCAAAACATTTAAACCTTCTTCAATTCCATGCATAATTTTATCAAAACATGACAAAATATTCACATATACAATATGCAAATTATTTACGTAGCCACATGCGTCGTCTCCCTCGATAAATGAATTCACCGGCACAGAGGGTACTCTACCGATGCACCCGTCTCTGTCCTCGAAAATATTTGTTGAAACATATGGAAAAAGAGTGAGCTAAACGAGCCTCGCGAGTGCACATTTTCATTTATATAAACATTTTCACATACTCAAAATAATATTACTTATACAATTAAAAATCCATTTATACATTAAACATTTATGCCTTAAACTTTCTTCCATAAATATTTCTATACCATTAAAATCAACTATGCTTTAAACATTTATACCTTAAACTTTCTTTCAATAAATACTTATGCATTTAAAAATCCATTTATGCTTTAAGAATTTATGCCTTAAACTTTCTTTCCATAAATACTTATGCATTTAAAATCCATTTATGCTTTAAGAATTTATGCCTTAACTTTCTTTCCATAAATACTTATGCATTTAAAATCCATTTATGCTTTAAGCATTTATGCCTTAAACTTTCTTTCTTTATTTCTTTCTTTCATTCTTTCGATGGAACCTGTGGGAATAAACACACCGAACAAGCCGGCACTGACTATGAGACAACACATTCCAAACTATAACCACTACGCCAAGAGAAACTCACGCTTTGCATAGGGTTCCAATATAGTACTTTTATCACGTGTAAGGATATTACTCTAGACACCTATTTCCCTCCCCCGCTAGTAACCTATAACTTTACCCTTAACTTTACACGCTAGCACTTCGGTCGATATCAGTCATAACAACTATAGGGGGTTTAGGGTAACCATCAGTAAAACATTTCTTCAAAATACATTTATAAATACATTTAAATCCTTACTTTATCATTAAAACACATACGCATACTTTAAACATTTTTAAACTTTCGTAATACCTTAACATATGCATACATATTTAATACACATATAAATATATGCATTGATGCAAGATAAAACAATGCAATATAAAACATTTCCATATGCCTTTAACATTTACATAAAATTTACATTAAACTTTCAGTTTAACATTAAAACCATCCACTTTTAAAAACTAAATTCTCAAAATATCATCATTTTCACTCACGCCACCGCTCAATTCCGCTTGCTTCCCTGAGTCTCTGCCTCTGGCCCGATCATCCTTTTCTACCCTTCAAGAAAATCACAACTATACATTAATCATAACTTCCATTTTAATCCACCATACATTCATTTAAAGCCAAATGAACAAATTACCCTTAAGCACTAAAACTCATTCATTTTGGCCAACCTTTTCCAACCATACCCTATAGACTTTATGACTCAAAAATTATTCAAACGGTCTTCAAAATTTATGAAACTCTCCAGATCAGCTCTTGATATATCAAATAACATCTCTTTAAATTTTCAATTTAAAATTCCGTCTCTAAAGCCCTCAACCATATAACACAATCTGCACAACAAATAACTCAGTTTGGCAGAACAGAATCTGCACATAGCTCCACTTTGAACCATTTTATGGGCACTTTAAGTTTACAATTTGCATGAACTTCCTTCAGATAAATTTTTCCCCTAGAAGTCTATTTTACCCAGAATTTTGAATCACTCAATTCCGATCTGAAATGAGCAAGTTATGGCCAAAATACCAAAACTGGTCAAAACAGAAAACAGGACATTTCCGTACTGAGATCGCCGCCTAAAATTTACCAAATTGTGTTTCTCTTCCATTTTTCTTTCACTCTTAAACACTTAAATCTGATGCATTATACCCATTTCAACATATCACACACAAAAGTCTACATCAAACCCTAACCATTCATTCACTTGATTTGTCAAACCCTAATCTAATCCATGGCTTTCTCAATTTATCTCAAAATCATCATCATTCAACCCTAAATGCCACTAATTTAACATCCATACAAGAAAATCAAATCATTAGGCATGAAAAACATAAAAATCCAACTTTCCCACCATGAAAAACTTACTTGTTTCTTGGTTTTTGTCTTTCTTCCTTGGATTCACTTGGAGCTCACTTGAAGCTTGAAAGAGAATAAAATTCACCTCTACCACTCTGCCCTACCCTTTCTCCTCCTCTTCTCCTTTCTTCCCTTTCTTTCTCTCTTTCTCCTTTCTTTCCTCTCCTATACGTGATCCCCTTCTTTTGAGCACTTAAATCCTCAAATTTTAGACTTTAAAATATTATTCCAAAAGTGTCTTAAGTAACAAAATATCATTGGCTGGTTTAAAGTGAATTACTCTTTATCCAAGCTTCTCATTGGTCCATTCCCATGAGACTAAGTCATTTACTCCATTATTTAAATCAAACTTAGCTTATTAAGAAAGATTTTGATTGGCTAGTACAATTAAATATCTCCCTTATAGTGCCTTATCTCGCTTTCAATTTTATAATCGCTTTATACCGATTAAATGTCAAAAATATTCTATGGTCGCCTAAACTTCAAATTAACCATGAATTATTCAAATTAAATCCTTCACGTTGAATTCCAGGCTCAAATCACCAAATCGATTTAAAATCATTAACCTGAATTTCTGACAATAGCGATATTATTATCCGAATTACGTCGGACGCTCGGAAACTATCCAAACGGATCCCGCTTTCACCGCTTCGCTGCTAGACTCTATGATTGATTCCTGACATTGGGATATTTCTCGACCCAATTTCCGCCGAAAAATTTCAGCACAGCATCTAAATTTTCAGTCCTAAATCACTATTCACTTTAAATCTCCCATTATCTTCTAAATATCAACAAAGTCATAAGAACTGAAATTTTCTTAAAACCTTTCTATAAATCTCCATCCTGGATATAATAAGAAAATCATTATTCCTTAGGGCATTCATACAATTTTCGAAAAATTCCACTTCATGTCCAAATGATGTCCGTGAGCGTTTCTAAATTTAATCCACTCGCTTCTATCATTGCACTTCAAATCGCTCAATAACTACTATTATAACATCTAATAAGGTCGGGTTTTACAATTTCTCCTTATAAAAATTTCGTCCGAATTTAAATTCTCATGTTGCTTCCTCTCTACCGTGATTCATCCAAAACACTTTTACTAAAGGAATCACTTTGTTTCAAAGAACCTAGACCATTTCGATCAACAATTTTGTCCGGTCTTTCTTCATAATGTCAATCTTTCTTTCAATTCAACCTGGGCTGATCTCTTAACACATGTGAAGAATCCACATATACTGAAGCATAGAAATGTAAAATATGTCATGTATTCCGCTCAATTCAGGCGGCAACCTCAACCAATACGCTACCTCCCCAATTATTTCCATACTCTTACAAAGTCCCATATAGAGAGGGACTTAAGTTCTCTTTCTTCCGAATAAGAACACCCTCTTCCTTGTGGTGATATCCTCATAAATACCCGATCCCCCACCTAAAAATTCCAAATCTCTCCTGGTTATCAACATAACTTTCTATCAATCTTGAGCTATCTTTAATCTATCATCGATAACTTTAACATTATCTCGTTGTAGTCAACAATTTATGAACCTAAAAATTTTCTCTCCTTCTCATCCCAACATAATGGAGTCCTACACTTCCTTCCATATAAGGCCCTCATAAGGCGCCATTTCAATGCTTCGCATGATAACTATTATTGTAGGAAAACTCCATTAATGGTAAATGTCTTTCCTAACTTCCTTTTTAAACTCTAACACACAAGCCTTACATAACTTCCAATGTCTGTATGGCTCTTCGTATTGGTCATCCGTGAAGTTGTACAATCTCTTTTATATACAACTCAAATGAACTTCTCAACTAAGTCACTATTTTTCCATAGGTAGGAAATTCTCCCATCAGATTACTAATCTATCCACAATCACCCATATCACAATATAACCACTCCGGCAAAGTGGAAGTAAAAATCCATCATGATTCTCTCCCATTTCCACCGAGGGATCGGGAAGAGACTATAAGAACCCCGCAAATCTTTGATGCTCAACCTTAACTTTTCGACAAAATGAGACATTTGGAAATAAATTTCGCAAATATCTTTCTTTATACCTCCACCTTAGTATTCCCTTAGGGTATGATACATTTTAGTGTTTCCTCGATGTATCGCCTATGTAGAAGAGTGAGCCCCTCCCCATAATTCTATTTCTTTAATCTTCCCACATCTAGTACACATAACTCCGTGACCTATCACTATACCATATGCCCGTACTAAAAATCCTTTTAACTGCCCAGACTCAGCTTCCCTTTTCAATTTAATCATGATCGTATTCGAGTCTATAGCTCCCTTTACCTTGTCTATTACACAGACTAATATCTGACTGGTTCTAGTCTCGCACCTAAAGACCTCAATTCCATAAATCTAGGGAGGTACACAACCTTTAGGTGAGATCTTCCTACTAAGAGCATCAGTTACCACATTAACATTTCCCTGATGGTACTCAATAGTGTACTCATAATCCTTAATGAGTTCAACCCATCTCCTCTGTCTCATATTTAACTTTTTTCTATGTGAATAAATATTGGCATGCTCCCGTGGATCCAGAAAATTTTACATGCAACTCCATATCGCAATGCCTCCATATACGTAGAAAGCAAAGACTACAACAACCAACTCTAGGTTATGTCTCGATAATTCGCCATGCTTCAATTGCCTTAAATCATATACTATCACATTTTCATGTTGCATTAACTCACTCCCTAAGCTCGCCTAGAAGCATCACAATATACTCGTATATCCTTCGCTTCGACGGAATTGAAGAACTGTGGCTAAGGTCACCCCTTTTAGTTCATCGAATCTTTCGACATGTCTCTCTACTATACAAACTTTTCATCTTTCCTTTGTCAATTTAGTCAAAGGATCCGCTAACTTTGAAAAATCCCTTAACAACCTTCCGATAATCGCTTTAACCTAGAAAAACTTTGTATCTCTCGTTTACATTCGTAGGGTGGTTTTCAGCTCACTTTTCAATCTGGAGGATCAACAGTAAACCCCTTCATCAAATCATGCCTTAGAAAGGCAACACTCGTTTCCAACCGTAACTAGAATTTATTTCTGTTTGGCATACTAAGTAAATAGAATTTACTTAGATGCTCCTCATGATCTTCTATTATCGCTAAATAGATTAAAATGTCATCAATGAATACTATAACAAACCGATCTAAATAAGGTCAAAGATCCTATTCATAAGATCCATAAAAGCGGTCGAATATAAGTTAATCAACTAGCATGACTAAAAAACTCATAATGCCTATACTGTTTTCAAAGTTGTCATAGGAACATCCTCCGACCTAATCTTTAATTGATGGTAACCCGAGCTAGATCCATTTTCGCTAAAAATACCCTCGCTCCCCTGTAATTGATCAAAAGATCATCAACCGTGTAAATGGGTGTTGATTGCGATTTTCACTTTATTCAACTCTATGTAATCAATATACAATCTTAAACTTTCATCATTTTTTCATAAATGTAATCCTAAGACTCCCCAAGGCGAAGCAATTTACTTAACAAAACCCTTTTACTCAAGCTCACTCCATTTATACTTTCAATTCTTCAATTCTTTCAACTTTATGAGCCATCATATAAGGTGCCTTAGGCAATTGGTTCATTCTAGGGGTCATTTCAATCTAAAATTAATATATATATATATATATATATATATATTAGTATATATATATATATGTATATATATATATATATATATATATATATATATATATATATATATATATATATATATATATATATATATTATATATACTCTAGAAGATCCTCTGAAATACATCTGAAATTATTTGACTATCGAATATCTTCCATTCGACTACCATTATCCTCACCTCAATAGCATAAGCTAGGTACCTTTGATATAACTTTCGGCATTTTACTAGCCCACATAACCGTCATATTATCGTAGGTAGTATTTTCCGTAACCCACATAAACAACCTCTCGCTCTTCCTTGGCTTATAGAACCCAACTCCTTTCCTATAACAATCCCTGTGAGCATGATGTCTAGATAGTAAATCCATGCCTAATATAACATCAAAGTCATGGATATCTAATAACATCAAGTCCGCTAAAAACTCCTAGCCCCAATAATCACTCTGTAACAATCAACTTTTCCATACTTCTTCCTAGGGTGGCAAATCCCACTCCGCTATACATTCATCATTATGTCTTCAATTTCTTCCATTTTCTTTCAACAATTACAATTAACAATTCACTTAATGTCATTGATTCACTTAAGCTAAATTAAACCCATGCATTTTCAATTAACCATCTCATTACCCTCTAGCCACGACCATGCCTTTCCAGGATCTCCTATACCGTCATAATTTCTTGCCTCTAATTTCCTTACTCTCTCAATGGACACCGTCTACCACCTGGCCGATTAAATGTTGTGGCTAACATCCGAGCCATCTCGTCTAAAGGTATTCGTCCTCCTACGACCTGAGGCTGGCACCCCCCCAACAGACAAGGGTGGAGGAACATACGATGACTCATCAACATGTTCCCCGTGTGGTGGTAACACGCTCAGAGCTCTCCCCGGTGGGTGGCCTACTCGACGACGCATTTTTCTCGTGAATTCAAAATTTAATATGTCATGTAATGCATATATGATTTTAAATCATATAAATTTTTTTTTTTTGTTTTTGAAATCTTAAAGAAAACATTAAAACAATCATATAAAAATAAAATTTTCAAAATCTTTTTATAATACTTCAAAACTTCGCTCCGATACCATGTTGTATGATCCCTGACCCTGATTAACCTCTACGAATCCGAGGGGATCTCCTAAGACTCCAACTGATATAGAAACTTTTCCTTAAAAAACCATAAATTAAACTGGAGATAACCCCCTTTACAATTCTTCACATATCTTTTAAAAAATAATGCTGCTTAAGTGCTAAAAAAAAATTTGTTTTTCTTTTCTTTTCCAACACTTAGATTTTTTCGGAAAATCCGCGAGTTTCCTCTCGTTTTCTGGACTCTTCAAATTTACAAAACCTGATGAAAACATTTTAAAACACTTCTAAACCCAATTCATCAACTTCCATATTAGACTCCTCGTCCACAACCCAATCAAACACAATATACATATATATACATTTATTTCTTTCAAATCATCAAAACATTTAAACCTTCTTCACTCCATGCATAATTTATCAAAACATGACAAAATATCTACATATACAATATGCAAATTATTTTCAATGCACACATCAGTCTCTCGATAGCTCGACTCACCCGCATTGTGGAGGGTACTCACCGATGCACCCTCGTCTTCAGTCCCCAAAATATTTGTTGAAACATATGGAAAAAGATGAGCTAAACGAGCCTGAGTGTACATTTTCATTTATATAACATTTCATATCAAAATAATACATACTTATATACAATTAAAATCCATTTATACATTTTAAACATTTATGCCTTAAACTTTCTTTCCATAAATACTTATACCATTAAAATCAGCTTTTATGCTTTAAACATTTATACCTTAAACTTTCTTTCAATAAATACTTATGCATTTAAAATCCATTTATGCTTTAAGAATTTATGCCTAAACTTTCTTTCTTCCATAAATACTTATGCATTTAAAATCCATTTATGCTTTAAGAATTTATGCCTTAAACTTTCTTTCCATAAATACTTATGCATTTAAAATCCATTTATGCTTTAAGCATTTATGCCTTAAACTTTCTTCTTTATTTCTTCTTTCATTCTTCTCGATGGAACCCAGGAATAAACACACGTAACGCTCTGCAATCGACTGCAGGATACCACACTCCAAATATAACAACCACTACGCCGAAGGAGAAACTCACGCCTTGCATAGGTCTCCAGTCATAGTACTTTATCACGTGTAAGGATATTACTCTAGACACCTATTTCCCTCCCCGCAGCTTAGTAACCTATAACTTTACTCCTTCTTATCCTACACGCTTGCTACTTCTACCATATCGCCATAACAACATAGGGGGTTTAGGTAACCACGTAAACATTTCTTCAAAATACATTTATAAATACATTTAAATCCTTTTACTTTATCATTAAAACACATACGCATACTTTAAACATTTTTAAACTTTCGTAATACCTTAACATATGCATACATATTTAATACACATATAAATATATATGCATTGATGCAAGATAAAACAATGCAATATAAAACATTTCCATATGCCTTAACATTTACATAAAATTTACATTAAACTTTCAGCTTAACATTAAAACCATTCACTTTAAAACTAAATTCTCAAAATATCATTTTCACTCACAACCACGCTTCAATTCCGCTTGCTTCCCGTTGAGCCCTGCTCCCGCTCCGATCATCCTTTTCAATTTTCCAAGAAAATCACAACTATACATTAATCATAACTTCCATTTTAATCCACTCATACACATTCATTTAAAGCCAAATGAACAAATTACCCTTTAAGCACTAAAAACTCATTCATTTTGGCCAACCTTTTTCCAACCATACCCTATAGACTTTATGACTCAAAATTATTCAAACGGTCTTCAAAATTTATGAAACTCTCCAGATCAGTTCTGATATATCAAACATCTCTTTAAATTTTCAATTTAAAATCTGTTCTAAGGCCCTCAACCATATAACACAATCTGCACAACAAATAACTCAGTTTGGCAGAACAGAATCTGCACATAGCTCCACTTTGAACCATTTTCTTGGCACTTTAAGTTTACAATTTGCGTGAACTTCCTTCAGATAAATTTTTCCCCTAGAAGTCTATTTTACCCAGAATTTGAATCACCAATCTGATCTGAAATGAGCAAGTTATGGCCAAAATACTAAAACTGGAATAAACAGAAAACAGGACATTTCCTGTACCGAGACTGCTGCCCAAAATTTACCAAATCAGGTTTCTCTTCCATTTTTTCTTTCACTCTAAACACTTAAATCTGATGCATTATACCCATTTCAACATACTGCCACAAAAGTCTACACTAAACCCTAACCATTCATTCACTTGATTTGTCAAAACCCTAATCTAATCCATGGCTTTCTCAATTTATCTCAAAATCATCATCATTCAACCCTAAATGCCACTAATTTAACATCCATACAAGAAAATCAAACATTAGGCATGAAAAACATAAAACTAACTTTCCCACCATGAAAACTTACTTGCTCTTGGCTCTTGTCTTCTTCCTTTGATCCACTTGGAGCTCACTTGAAGCTTGGAAAGAGAATAAAAATTCAATTCTACCACTTTGCCCTACCCTTCTCCTCCTCTTCTCCTTTCTTCCCTTTCTTTCTCTTTCTCCTTTCTTTCCTCTCCTATACGTGATCCCCTCTTTTGAGCACTTAATCCTCAAATTTTAGACTTTAAAATATTATTCCAAAAGTGCCCTTAAGTAACAAAATATCATTGGTTGGTTTAAAGTGAATTACTCTTTTATCCAAGCTTCTCATTGGTCCATTCCCATGAGACCAAGTCATTTACCCATTATTTAAATCATAACTTAGCCATTAAGAAAGATTTTGATTGGCTAGTACAATTAAATATCCCTTATAGCAAATTTTATCCTCGCCACCTATACCGCTTTTATACCGATTAAATGTCAAAATATTCTATGGTCGTCTAAACTCAAATCAACCATGAATTATTCAAATTAAATCCTTCACAAGGAATTCCAGCTCGAAATCAACAAATCGATTTAAAATCATTAAAATCTGAATTCGACAATAGCAGATATTATCCGGGGACCACGCTCTGGACGTCTGGAAACTATCCAAACGGACTCGTTTCAATTGCTTTCAGTTTCGTTAGACTATGATTGATTCCTCGACATTTTCGTATTTCCGACCCACTTTCGAAAATTTGGAAGACAGACCCAATTTTCAAATCGAAATCACTATTCACTTAAATCCCATTATCTTCTAAATATCAGTTCAAAGTCATATAAGAACTGAAATTTTCTTAAAATCTCCTTTGCAACTTCTCCATCCCGATATAATAAGAAAAATCATTATTCCTAGTGGCATTCGTTACAATCTTTCGAAAATTCCACTTCATGTCCAAATGATGTCCGTAGCGTTCTAAATTTAATCCACTCTCGCTTCTATCATTAGGACCTCAACCGCTTCAATAACTACTATTATTATAACATCTAATAAGGTTGGGTTTTACATTTATATTTCATGCTACGATGTTACAAAATTTGACATTATTAAAATTTCCAGATATTTGAAAATAAATTTATTTTATCCACCACCTAGGCATAGCTAATTGAAGCAATTTTGTTAAACTATATATTCAAATAGGCTCGATTATGTTTACTAAAGTACGAACTATTCCTATAAGTTGTTGAATCAATCTTGACTCCTTAATAATATACTTTTAATATTTTTAAATTTTTATAATACAATTAATTTCAAATATAAAACGAATTTTTTAATAACTGTCACACAAATCTGGCCACAAATTTGTGTTAATACAACTGGCCACAACTTTGTGACGGAATTTTATTCTCTGGTCACAAAATAGTGACGAAACACAATCACACAATTTTCTAAATCCGACTTGTGACCACTAGACCGATATCTATTTTTTTTAAAAATTCATTTTTATATTTTTTAATTTGTATTAGAAACTATTTCAAAATATTCTAATGTTTGAAAATATTATAAACTATTTGGAATTTTATTATTAATATATTTTAGTGCTATTTTGTGTAATTGTTTTTTTTAATTTTTTGAAAATTGTGATATTTCAATATTATTTTAAATTGTATGTATAATTTTGTACTTATTATATAGTCATAAAAATAATAAAAATTAGAATAAATATTTATATCATGCTACGATGTTACAAAATTTGACATTATTAAAATTTGTGATATTTGAAAATAAAATTTTATTTTATCCATCATCATGGCATAGCTAATTGAAGCAATTTGTTAAACTATATATTCGAAATAGGCTCGATTATGTTTACTAAAGTACGAACTATTCCTATAAGTTGTTGAATCAATCTTGACTCCTTAATAATATTCTTTTTAATATTTTTAAATTTTATAATACACATTCAATATAAAATGAATTTTTTTAATAATCGTCTGTCAAATCGGCTTACAAATTTGTGACGGAATTATAAACTGGCCACAACTTTGTGACGGAATTTTTATTCCGTCACAAAATAGTGACGGAAACACAATTCCGTCACAATTTTCTAACCGACTTGTGACCATTTTGTGACCGATATCTATTTTTTTTAAAAAAATTCATTTTTATATTTTTTAATTTGTATTGGAAACTATTTCAAAATATTCTAATGTTTGAAAAATATTATAAACTATTTGGAACTTTATTATTAATATATGTAGTGCTATTTTTGTAATTGTTTTTTTTTTTTAATTTTTTTGAAAATTTGTGATATTTCAATATTTTAAATTGTATGTATAATTCTTTTGTACGACTATATAGTCATAAAAATAATAAAATTAGAATAAATAATTTATATCATGCTACGAAAGTTACAAAATTTAGACATTATTAAAATTTGTGATATTTGAAAATAAATTTTTATTTTATCCACCATCTAGGCATAGCTAATTGAAGCAATTGCTAAACTATATATTCGAAAAGGCTCGATTATGTTTACTAAAGTACCGAACTATTCCTATGCAGTTGTTGAATCAATCTTGACCCTTTAATGAGTTCTTTTTTTAATATTTTTAAATTTTTATAATACAATATTCATTTCAAAGAAAATGAATTTTTTTATTATCGTTCTGTTACAAATCGGTCACAAATTTGCGACTAATTATAAACTATCATAACTTTGTGACGGGAATTTTATTCGTCACAAAATAGTGACGGAACACAATTCCGCTACAATTTTCTAACCGACTTGTGACCATTTTGTGACCGAGTATCTATTTTTTTAAAAATTCATTTTTATATTTTTTAATTTGTATTAGAAACTATTTCAAAATATTCTAATGTTTGAAAATATTATAAACTATTTGGAATCCTTATTATTAATATATGTAGTGCTATTTTGTGTAATTGTTTTTTTTTTTTTTTAATTTTTTTGAAAATTTGTGATATTTCAATATTTTAAATTGTATGTATAATTTTGTACCGACTATATAGTCATAAAAATAATAAAAATTAGAATAAATAATTTGAGGACGATGCTACGATGTTACAAAATTTGACATTACAAAATTTGTGATAGTTTGGAAAAAAATTTTATTTTATCCACCATCGCATAGCTAATCAAGCAATTTGTTAAACTCTATATTCGAAATAGCTCGATTATGTTTACTAAAGTACGAACTATTCCTATAAGTTGTTGAATCTAATCTTGACTTCTTAATAATATATTTTCTTTTAATATTTTTAAATTTTTATAATACAATTAATTTCAAATATAAAAATGAATTTTTTAATAATCGGTCATTACAACTCCATTACAAATTTGTGACTATCTATAAACTGTCATGAACTTTGTGATCTTTAATTTTTATTCCACAAAATAGTGACCTTAAACACACCCGTCACAATTTTCTAACCGACTTGTGACCATTTTGTGACCGGGAGCATCTATTTTTTTAAAAAATTCATTTTTATATTTTTTAATTTGTATTAGAAACTATTTCAAAATATTCTAATGTTTGAATGTAAAACCCCAACCTTATTGAATGTTATAATAGTAGTTATTGAACTGATTTGAGGTCTAATGATAGAAGCGAGGGTGGATTAGAATTTAGAACGCTCCGGGACATCATTCGGGGTACGGTCAAAATCTTCTCATTAACAAATCACGGTGCCCTAATGAATAGTGATTTTTTCTTTATTTTTATCCGGATGGAGGGGTTTTCGCAAAGGATTTTGTTATACTCTCATTCCTATGACTTTGAACCGATATTTAGAAGATAATGGGAGATTTATGAATAGTGATTTCCTGGATCGAAATTTGGAGCTCACAATAAATTTTCGAAATCAAATAAAATGAAAAGGTCTCGAATAAATCATAAAGATTAACGAAATCGGAATAAAGTTTAAAACTGAAATTGCCGGATAGTTTCAGCGATCCGAACGTAATTCGTGTAATACGCTATTGTCCTGATTAATGATTTTAATGATTTTGAATCGATTTGGTGATTTTTGTAGCCTGAATCCACTGTGAAGGATTTAATTTGAATAATTCATGGTTAATTTGAAGTTTAGACGAATTGGCAGAATATTTTGACATTTAATCGGTATAAAAGGTATAAGTGTGAAATCAGATAAAATCGCTATAAGGAGATATTTTATTATGAGAGCCAATTAAAACCTTCTTAATGGCTAAGCCATGATGTAAATAATGGTAAATGACTTGGTCTCATGAGAATGGACCAATGAGAAGTTTGGATAAAGTGTAAATCACTTTAAACTAACCAATGGAATTATTTAATTTGGCGGTACTTGGAAGAATATTTTAAAGTCTAAAATTAGATTTAAGTGCTCCAAAGAGAGGAGATCACGTCCATGAGAAGGAGAGAAAGGAGAAAGATAGAAAAGAAAGGGAAGAAAGGAGAAAAGAGAGGAGAGAAAGGGTAGGGCAAAGTGGTAGAGGTGAATTTTTATTCTCTTTCAAGCTTCCAAGTGAGCTCCAAGTGAATCAAGGAAGAGAAGACAAGGGAAACCCAAGAAACAAGTAAGTTTTTCATGGTGGGAAAGTTGATTTTATGTTTTCATGCCTAATGATTTGATTTTCTTGTATGGATGTTAAATTAGTGGCATTTAGGGTTGAATGATGATGATTTTGAGATAAATTGAGAAAGCTATGGATTAGATTAGGGTTTTGACAAATCAAGTGAATGAATGGTTAGGGTTTGATGTAGACTTTTGTGTGATATGTTGAAATGGGTATAATGCATCAGATTTAAGTGTTTAGAGTGAAAGAAAAATGGAAGAGAAACACAATTTGGTAAATTTTGGCAGCAGCCTCGGTACAGAACGCCCTGCTTTCCTCGCTTTGACCAGTTTTGGTATTTCGCCATAACTTCGCTCATTTCAGATCGGAATTGAGTGATTCAAAAATTATGAGTAAAATAGACTTCTAGGGAAAAATTTATCTGCATGGAAGTGCATGCAAATTGTAAACTTAAAGTGCCCAGAAAATGGTTCAAAGTGGAGTTATGTGCAGATTCTCGCTCGCTAAACTGAGTTATTTGTCAGCATTGTGTTATATGGTTGAGGGCTTTAGAGATTTGAATAAATTGAAAATTTAAAGAGATGTTATTTGATATATCAAGAACTGATCTGAGAGTTTCATAAATTTTGAAGACCGTTTGAATAATTTTTGAGTCATAAAGTCTATAGGGTATGGTTGGAAAAAGGTCAGCTAAATGAATGAGTTTTTAAGTGTTTTAAGGTAATTTGTTCATTTGGCTTTAAATGAATGTGTATGGGGCGGATTGAAATGGAAGTTATGATTAATGTATAGTTGTGATTTTCTTTGGAAAAGGTGAAAAGGACTATCGGACGGAACGGGAACTCAACGCTGCTGATTGAGCGGTGAACTCCGTGGAGTTAAAATGCGATATTTTGAAAAAATGAGTTTTTAAAAGTGAATGGTTTAATGTTGTCGAAGTTTACCGGAAATGTTTATGGCATGTTAAGGCATATGAAATGTTTTATCTTGCATCAATATATATATTTATACGTATGCATAAGGATAAAGTGTTATGAAAGTTTTAAAATGTGTGAAGAATGCATATGTGTTTTAATGATAAAGGAAAGGATATAAATGTATTTATACATGTATATGAAATATGTATGCACATGTTAAAGTATTATGAAAGTTTTAAGATGTGTAAAGAATGCATATGTGTTTTAATGATCAAGTAAAGGATTTAAATGTGTTTACAAATGTATTTGAAGAAATGTTTTACTGATGGTTACCCTAAACCCCCTATGACTGTTATGACTGGAGCATCAGCCAAGTAATTTTTAAGCGTGTAAGGATTTAGAGGGTAAAGTTATAGGTTACTAATCGAGGGAGGGAAATAGGTGTCTAGAGTAATATCCTTACACGGATGCAAGGATCGAACCCTATGCAAAGCGTGAGTTTCTCCAGCCGTAGTGGTTATGACTGAATGGGACTGGCCTCACCGTCGCACCGAAATCGTTCGGTGTGTTTATTCCCCTGGGTTCCATCAGAAAGAATGAAAGAAAGAAATAAAGGAAGAAAGGTTAAGGCATAAATGCTTAAAGCATAAATGAATTTTAAATGCATAAGTATCTATTGAAAGAAAGTTTACAAGATAAATGCTTAAAGCATAAAATGAATTTTAAATGCATAAGTATTTATTGAAAGAAAGTTTAAAGTATAAATGTTTAAAGCATAAATTGATTCTAATGGTATAAGTATTTATGGAAAGAAAGTTTAAAGCATAAATGTTTAATGTATAAATGGATTTAATTAAGGCATGTATTATTTTCGTATACCGAAATGTTATTTTAATGAAAAATGTACACTCACCGGGCCTTTAGCTCATTCTTTCCGCGGTGTTTCAAAACATTTTCAGGACTCAAGACAAAGGCCGATAGAGGTCACTCCCGTGCAAAGGAGTCGAAAGCACGAGGAGACGACGCATGTGACTGCATTGGAAATAATTTGCATATTGTATATGTGAATATTTTTGTCATGTAGATATGTATATATGTATATCTGTAAAACCCCAACCTTATTGAATGTTATAATAGTGGTTATTGAACTGATTTGAGGTCTAATGATAGAAGCGAGGGTAGATTAGAATTTAGAACGCCTTGATTTGGGCATGAAGTGAAAATTTTCGAAAATTGTAACCAGGTGCCCTAATGAATAGTGATTTTTTTCTTATTTTATCCCTGATGGAGGGGTTGCAAAGGATTTTATGAAAATTTCACACTCCTATGACTTTGAACTGATATTTAGAAGATAATGGAGATTTAAGTGAATAGTGATTTCCTGATCGAAATTGAGCATGTGCTGAAATTCTTCGAAAATCGGGCCTAAATAATGAAAATGTCCCGAATCAATCATGTAGTCTAACCGAACCAAACGGAGTGAAACCCGGGGTCCCGTTTGATAATTTCAGCGATCCGAACGTAATTCGGATAATAATACGCTATTGTCCGAATTTCCGATTTTAATGATTTTAAATCTGATTTCGGTGATTTCAGAGCCTGGCATCCACTGTGAAGGATTTAATTTGAATAATTCATGGTTAATTTGAAGTTTAGACGACCATAGAATATTTTTGATATTTAATTCCAGATAAAAGCAAAGATAAGGTGAAACCGGTATAAAAGCCGCTATAAGGATATTTTATTATGAGAGCCAATTAAAACCTTTCTTAATGGCTAAGTCATGATTTAAATAATGGGTAAATGACTTGGTCTCATGAGAATGGCCAATGAGAAGCTTGATAAAAGAGTAAACCACTTCAAACAAACTAATGAGATTATTTTGGTTTAAGGCAATTTTGAAACTTTGAAATAAAAAGAAAATTTTAGAGATTTAATGCTCCAAAGTGAGGAGAACGCAGTAGAGGGAAGAAAGGAGGCGTGAGAAAGGAGAAAGGAGAGAAAGGTTAAAGCAAAGTGGAGAGGTGAGTTTTTTCTTCTCCTTCAAGCTTTCCAAGTGCTCTACAAGTGATAGCAAGGGAGAGGAGCCAAAGGAAACCAAGAACAAGTAAGTTTTTAATGGTGGGAAAGTTAGGGTTTGATTGTTTTCCATGTTTAATGTCTTAAATTCTTGTATGGATATTAAATTAGTGGCATTTAGGGTTGAATGATGATGATTTTGAGATAAATTGAGAAAGCCATGGATTAGGATTAGGTTTTGACAAATCAAGTGAATGAATGGTTAGGGTTTGATGTAGACTTTTGTAGATATGTTGAAATGGGTATAATGCATCAGATTTAAGTGTTTAGAGTTTTAAAGAAAAATGCAAGAGAAACACAATTTGGTAAATTTTTGGGCAGCAAATTTCAGACAGAAATGTCCTTGCTTTCTGCTTTGACCAGTTTTGTATTTTGGCCATAACTTGCTCTATTTCAGATCGAATTGAGTGATTCAAAATTCTGGGTAAAATAGACTTCTAGGGGAAAAATTTATCTGAAGGTAGTTCATGCAAATTGTAAACTTAAAGTTCCCAGAAAATGGTTCAAAGTGGAGCTATGTAGATTCTGTTCTGCCAAACTGAGTTATTTGTTGCGCAGATTGTGTTATATGGTTGAGGGCTTTAGAGGACGGAATTTTAAATTGAAAATTTAAAGAGATGTTATTTGATATATCAAGAACTGATCTGGAGAGTTTCATAAATTTTGAAGACCATTTGAATAATTTTTGAGTCATAAAGTCTATAGGGTATGGTTGGAAAAAGGTTGGCCAAAATGAATGAGTTTTTAGCGCTAAGGTAATTTGTCTCATTTGGCTTTAAATGAATGTATGGTGGATGAAATGGGAGTTATGATTAATGTATAGTTGTGGTTTTCTTTGGAAAAAGGTGAAAAGGACTATCGGACGGGAAACTGAATTTGAATTTTAAAGCAAGCTGGATTGAGCGTGAACCGTGAGTGAAAAATGATATTTCTTTGAGAATTTAGTTTTTAAAAGTGAATGGTTTTAATGTTAAACTGAAAGTTTAATGTAAATTTTTATGTAAATGTTAAGGCATATGGAAATGTTTTATATTGCATTGTTTTATCTTGCATCAATGCATATATTTATATGTATTAAATATGTATGTATGTTAAGGTATTATGAAAGTTTAAAATGTTTAAAGTATGCATATGTGTTTAATGATAAAGTAAAGGATTTAAATGTATTTATAAATGTATTTTGAATAAATGTTTTACTGATGCTACCCAAACCCCTATGACTCGTTATGACCGATATCGGCCAAGTACTTGCCGTGTAAGGATTAAGAGGGTAAAGTTATAGGTTACTAACCGAGGGAGGGAAATAGGTGTCTAGAGTAATATCCTTACACGCGCGATAAAAGCATTATGACTGAACCCCATGCAAAGCGTGAGTTTCTCCGCAGCCGTAGTGGTTATGACTCGAATGTGATCGTCCTCACCGTCACATTCTAAACTGCTCTAAGTGTGTTTATTCCCCGGGTCCATCGTAAAGAATGAAAGAAAGAAATAAAGAAAGAAAGTTTAAGGCATAAATGCTAAAGATAATGATTTTAAATGCATAAGTATTTATGGAAAGAAAAGTTTAAGGCATAAATTCTCTAAAGCATAAAATGGATTTTTAAATGCATAAGTATTTATGGAAAGAAAGTTTAAGGCATAAATTTAAAGCATAAATGGATTTTAAATTTATGGCATTTATCAAAGAAAGTTTAAGGTATAAATGTTTAAAGCATAACTGATTTTAATGGTATAAGTATTTATGGAAAGAAAGTTTAAGGCATAAATGTTTAATGTATAAATGAATTTTAATTGTATAAGTATGTATTATTTTGATATGTACCGAAATGTTATATAAATGAAAATGTACACTCACCGAGCTCTGCTTAGCTCACTTTTTCCATATGTTTCAACAAATATTTTCAGACTCAGACAGTGCACGCAGAGTACCCTCCTCGTAAAGGAGTCGAGCCATCGAGGAGACGACGATGTGACCGCATTGAAAATAATTTGCATATTGTATATGTGAATATTGTCATGTTTTGATAAAATTGGTGCATGGAATTGAAGAAGGTTTAAATGTTTTGATGATTTGAAAGAAATAATGTATATATATGTATATTAGTGTTTGATTGGCCGCGGGATTTAGAGCTCTAATATGGGTTGATGAATTGAAGTTTAGGAAGTGTTTTTAAATGTTTTCACTGTATTTAAAATTTGGGAAAGTCCGAAAATGTGAGAAACTTCCGTCTATTTTCCCGAAAAAAAAAAATCTAAGTGTTGGAAAAGAAAAGAAAAAGAAATTTTTAAAGACTTCGCCTGCATTATTTTTAAAAGGTATGAAGAATTGTAAAGGGGGTTCGGCTTCCACGGATTTTAATTTATGGTTTTAAGGAAAAGTTTCTATATCCGTTGAGTGCCGGAGGTCCCCTTGTTCACGAGGTTCAAAAATTACTCTAATGTTTGAAAATATTATAAACTATTTGGAATTTTATTATTAATATACGTAGTTATGTGTGTAATTGTTTTTTTAATTTTTTTGAAAATTTGTGATATTTCAATATTTTAAATTGTATGTATAATTTTGTACGACTATATTGAAGGATCCCGACCCGGATTAATCCTTCATGAACCCGAGGGGTCTCCCGCACTCCAACGGATATAGAAACTTTTCCTAAACCATAAATTAAAATCCGGAGCTAACCCTTTACAATTCTTCATATCTTTTAAAATAATGCGGAAGGGCGTTAAAAAATTTTCTTTTTTCTCTTCTTTTTCAACAGCTTAGATTTTTCAGAAAATCGTCGTAGTTTCGCTGGACTTTCCCAAATTTACAAAACCTGATGAAACATTTAAAACACTTCTAAACTTCAATTCATCAACTTCCATATTAGACTCCTCGTCCACAACCCACCTAAACACAATATACATATATATACATTTATTTCTTTCCAAATCATCAAAACATTTAAACCTTCTTCAATTCCATGCATAATTTTATCAAAACATGACAAAATATTCCTACATATACAATATGCAAATTATTTTCAATGCAATACATGCGCCGTCCCTCGATAGCTCGACCACCGCACGCGAGTACTCTAACACAATCATCTCAGTCCTCGAAAATATTTTGTTGAAACATATGGAAAAAGAGTGAGCTAAACGAGCCTGGAGGTACATTTTACTTATATAACATTTTCAAGACATATCAAAATAATATACTTATACAATTAAAAATCCATTTATACATTAAACATTTATGCCTTAAACTTTCTTTCCATAAATACTTATACCATTAAACTCATTTTTATGCTTAAACATTTATACCTTAAACTTTCTTTTCAATAAATACTTATGCATTTAAAATCCATTTATGCTTTAAGAATTTATGCCTTGTAAACTTTTTCCATAAATACTTATGCATTTAAAATCCATTTATGCTTTAAGAATTTATGCCTTAAACTTTCTTTCAATAGATACTTTACATTTAAAATTCATTTATAGTTAAGCATTATGCCTTAACCTTTCTTCCTTTATTTCTTTCTTCATTCTTTCGATGGAACCCATGGAAATAACACACCACGCTTCGGCATCGACTATGAGGGACAACACATTCCAATATAACTACTAATATGAGAAACTCACGCTTTGCATAAGTATCTACCATAAAGACTTTATCACGTGTGGCGATATTACTCAGACACCTATTTCCCTCCCTCAGTTATAACTCCATAACTTTACCTCTAAATCCTTACACGCTTAAAGCATTCTCGGCCGATATCACCATAACAACATATAGGGGGTTTAGGCAAATCCATCAAGTGAAACATTTCTTCAAATACAGTTTGTAAACACATTTTAAATCCTTTACTTGATCATTAAAAAACACATATGCATTCTTTACACATTTTAAAACTTTCATAATACTTTTTAACATATGCATACATATTTCATATACATGTATAAATACATTTATATCCTTCCTTTATCATTAAACATATATGTATTCTTTCACACATTTTAAAACTTTCATAACACTTTATCATATGCATACATAAACATATATCGATGCAAGATAAAACATTTCCATATGCCTTAACATGTGTACATAAACATTTACTTAAACTTTCAGCTTAACATTAAACCATCTTCACTTTTAAAAACTCATTTTTTCAAAATATCATTCTCACCACAGCTTCACCGCTCAATCCCGCTGCTTCCCGTTGAGTTCCTGCCTGGCCCGATAGTCCTTTTCACCTTTCCAAGAAAAATCACAATTACACATTAACCATAATTTCCATTTAATCCACTATAAACACTCATTCCTATATTCTTATTCCTCTAGGAATCTATTTTACTTTAGGAATTGGAATCAATCCAATCGGATCATCCAAATCCAGTTATGGCATTTTCTTGCCAACTAGTCATTTTACCGATTTTTCTAGTAACAGTTTGTATTACTCATTTTCCGAGGTCTTGACTTCATATTTTGACACTATGTCCTTATACTCATTAAAGCTAAGGTGCTAAGGGCTTATTCCAATTGAATCACCCACTGAGCACCGAAACTCACTTTACAGTCCAAATAACCGGGCTAATCTTATGTTCAAAAACTGAACCAGAATTTAGTTTGCATGATGTATCCTACTTTTGAGGAATTTTTTAGGCCACTTAGGATCATAATTTGGCGATACTCTTCTTCTAAGTTTTGTTCTCCTTCAAGTCTATTTTATGTAGCCACTTAAATCACTCAAATTGATCAAAATTGAGCAAGTTATGGCCAAAATACCAAAACTGGTCAAACAGAAAACAGGACATTCGTACTGAGACTGCGCCCAAATTCACCAAAATGTGTTTCTCTTCCATTTTTTCTTTCACTCTAAACACTTAAATCTGATGCATTATACCCATTTCAACATAACACACAATTCACTATCAAACCCTAACCCTTACCATTTGATTTTGTCAAAAACCTCAACCTAAACCATGGCTTTCAATTGATATTAAATCTGGGCACCATTAAACCTAAATACCATCAATTTAACATCCATACCAGAATTTAAGACATTAAACATGGAAACATCAAACCCTAACTTTCCACCATGAAAACTTACTTGTTTCTTGAGTTTCTTGGCCTTCCTGATTACCACTTGAAGATCACTTGAAAGCTTGAACAGAGAAAACTTCACATTCATACCTTGCCCTTCACTTTTCTTGTTTCTCCTTTCTCTCCTTTCTTTTCCTTTTCTCTTCCCTCTCCTTTCTCTCCTACGGGTTCCTTAACTCGGTATAATTCAAAATGAATTATTTTGTTTGTCTCCCCATTTAAATATTCTAACTTTCCTTTAATTACAATTTGGTCCTCCATTTCTTTTATATTGCCAATCAACTTATTTTATTGCATTTGGAGTTTCATGAACCTCATTGGTCAATTCTAATGAGTCACAAACCCTAACTTAGCCCTTAAGAAATGTTTTTGATTGGCTCTCATAAGGTACATTCTCATTTTATCGATTTTATTCTTTTGCCTTATAACGCTTTTATACCGATTAAACGTCAAAAATATTCTATGGTCGCCTAAACTTCAAATTGACCATGAAATATTCTAATTAAATCCTTCACAATGACCTGCGCTTTGAAATCACCGAAATCTGATTTAAAAATCATTAAAATCTGAACTGACAATAGCGTGATTATTATCCCGAATTACGCTCGATCGCTTGGAAACTATCCAAACGGGACTCGCCACCCGCTTCGCCGTTAGACTATGATTGATTCCTGACATTTTCGTGATTTCCCACTTCCACTTCGAAAAATTTCAAGACGACTAAATTTTCGATCCGGAATCATTTATTCACTTAAATCTCCCATTATCTCTAAATATCGTCAAAGTCATAAGAACCGAAATTTTCTTAAAACCTTTTGCAACCCCTCCATCCCGATAAATAAGAAAAAATCACTATTCATTAGGGCACACCTTGCCAATTTTAAAATTTTCAATTTCTCATGCCCAATCCACGTTTCACTCCAGAATCATCTCATTTATCATTAGACCTCAAATCAGTTCAATAACTACTATTATAACATTCAATAAGGTCGTTTATATTGTAACGCCCCTTGCCCCGAAAGGTGTACAGTACATGTAACTGTAGGGGCGTATACGAGCACTAAGTGCCATTATAATAGTTTTGGGAGTTGTTATTAATGATAAAAATTAGGAACCCGGAAATTGAGGTACTAGTGCAAGGGTAAAGTGGTAAATTCCAAAGGATATAAAGTGTATAACGGAGAAGATAGTATGCCAAAATGAAAATAATATGTTGATATCAAATATTAAAAAGACGGGAGGACCAAAAATTTGACCAAAGTAGAGATGGGCCATTATACAAATAACAAGAGTTGATGCAAATATTAAAGAGATGAGGGTCAAATATTCAATTAATGAAAGTTGATATTATAATAATAAAACAAAGCCAAAATCATATTTTGCCTCCAAAGGCTAGCAAACCCGTAGGAGGAGATGAGAGAGCCAAGAGAAGGAAGAGGGAAGAGGAAGTGAAGAAGAAAGGAGGGAGGAGGAGAAGGAAGATCAAGGTATGTATGTCTGGAATTAAGTGCATTTTGGATGTCTTGAGCTTTTGGGTATGCATTTACATGGAACTGAAGGCTACTCCTGCCTGTGGTTTTGTGGAGAGATCAGATTAACCCTAGAATTCTTGAAGTTTTGTGGGGAAAAAACCCCAATTGGTGAAAATAACCATGGAATCCTTATTTATGTGGTTTTATAAAGAATTGGAGGACCTAGTAGCCCTTGCATTTTCACCTAGGGTTTCAGGGTTTACAAGGATGCTTCCCAAGAAGGCCTTGGCTATCAGGTTTTGATGCGTAATGATAGTAAGGACGATATGCCTCTAGACACCAAGAAGCATGAGGAGAATTACTCCCTACACATGACTTAGAGTCAAGTAAGAATGTGGTTTGCTCAAGATATGGAGACATTACTTATATGGTGTTCTCGTAGATCTTACAGATCATAAGAGTCTTCACTATATTCACCTGTGAAAGAGTTAAACCCGAGGCAAAGAAGATGGATCGAGCGATTAAGGATCACGACCGTACTATTGAGTACCATCCAGGAAAGTCTAATGTCGTAGCAGATGCCTTGAGTAGGCGATCAGAGAGTTCATTGTCTCATATGAGATCAAGTTATCTTCCACTGTTGGTGGATCTGAGAGCTTTAGTGATATCGAGGCCGAGATCTGTGAGCCTTGCTAGCCACATTTCATGTTAGACTCCCTTAGCGGATCGACTAGCAGTGGCGCCGCAGGATCCACGTATGATTGCTTAAGGAAGAGATAGAAAAGGAAAGAAAGCAGAAGTTTCAAATTGTAGATGATGGCATGATAAAGGAAAGGATGTAGAATGTGCGTGCTTAGTATGGCGAACTGAAGAGAGACATTATGGAAGAAGCACATTCATCTGCGTATGCTATGCATCCAGGTAGTACCAAGATGTACAGGACTTTGAAAGAACATTACTGGTGGAATGGGATGAAGAAAGAGATTGCAAGTTTCGTCTCCAGATGTCTAACCTGTCAGCAGGTGAAGGCAGAGCACCGGAGTCTCAGAAGATATGCCATTCTCATTCAGATGGAAACCCGGAGAAGATCACTATGGATTTTGTGACAGTCTTCCACGGACTCAAAGGCGCGATGATTATATGGGTGATAGTTGATCGATCGACGAAGTCCGCTTCATTTTCTACCGGGGCCAATGCCGAGGATTCTGGAAAAGTCAGCTCCATTGTATGTGGATGAGATAGTTGAGACTCATGGGGTTCCAGCTGATAGTTTCGCATCGAGACCCCGTGTTCACATCCGTGTTTTGGGCCTAGTTTGCAAACAAATTTTTAGGTACTCGCTTCTCTCTTCATTTCAAAGACAAGATTTCATCCTCAGACGATGGTCACCAGAGAGGACTATTCGGGGACGTTAGAGGATATGCGCCGAGAGCTCAGGTGATGGAATTCAAGAAGTCAGATACCACTTCGAAGACTAGACGAGCTTTGCCTACAACAATAGCTATCAAGCCGCATAGATATGGCTCCATTTGAGGCTTGTATGGCAGAAATGCAGACTCAGCCAGGCCGGGACGAGGCTGGTGAGAGAAGACTAATAGTCTTAACTAGTACATCACTCGCAGAAAGTGAAAGTTGTTCGTGATAACTTGAAGATAGCAAGAGATAGACAGAAAAGCTATGCGGACAACCGTCGTAGAGACTTGCAGTTTGAGATAGGTGACCAAGTCTTTTTGAAGATTTCACCTTGGAAAGGTGTGTTGAGATTTGGGAAACGAGGCAAGCTTAGTCCGAGGTATATTGGACCTTATGAGATTGTGGGCAAGGTGGGGCCAGTAGCTTACAAGTTGAAGTTACTCCCTGCACTATCAAGGATTCATGATACATTCCATGTATCGATGTCGAGGAAATATATCCCTAGACCCTTCACATGTATCGAGAGCAAAAACATTGCAGCTTAAAAGGAGAATTTGACTTATGAAGAGACACCGGTGCGCATTGTAGATCGTAAGGTCGGTGTCGAAGCAAAGTGATTCCATTAGTTAAAGTCTTATGGAAGAATCATGAGAGGGAGGTCGCTTACTGGGAGCCGTGAGGCTCGTATGCGCCCGTCGCATTCCCTCACTTATTTTCCACATGAGGTATTTTCCCTTCCTTTCTTTTGAGTTTAGTTATTCATCGAGGACGAAATGTTCCTAAGGAGGGAGGAATTTGTAACGCTCCCTGGGCCCCGAAAGGTGTACAAGTATATGTAACTCAGAGGGGCGAGGCAATGAAGCACTAAAGTGCCATTATAATAGTTTTGGGAGTTGTTATTAATGATAAAAATTAGGAACCCGAAAATTGAGGTACTAGTGCAAGGGTAAAGTGGTAAATTCCAAAAAGGATATAAAGGGCATAATTTGAGAAGATAGTATGCCAAAATGAAATAATACAAGTTGAGGTCAAATATTAAAAAGACGGAGGGACCAAAATTTAATCAAAGTAGATGGGCCATTATACAAATAACAAGAGTTGATGTGCAAATATTAAAGAGATGAGGGTCAAATATTCAATTAATGAAAAGTTGATATTATAATAATGGGAAAAACAAAAGCCAAAATCATATTTTGGTCTCCAAAGGCTAGCAAACCCGTAGGAGGAGAGGAGAGAGCCAAGAGAAGGAAGAGGAAGAGAAGGAAGAAGAAGGAGAGGAGGAGAAGAAGATCAAGGTATGTATGTCTTGGAATTAAGTGTATTCTTTGATGTCTTGAGCTTTTGGTATGCATTTCCATGGAACTTAGTTACTTCCTGTTCTAGGGTTTTGTGGAGAGATCACATTAACCCTAGAATTTTGAAGTTTTGTGGGAAAACCTAATTGGTGAAAATAAATCATGGAATCCTCTTATTTATGTGGTTTTATAAAGAATTGGAGGACCTTAGGTGAGTTCTTGCATTTTCACCTAGGGTTTTGTGGCTTATTCCAAATCACCAATTCAAGTGTTGTGAAGTTGGTTTGGATGAATTCACGTTGATTTTGATGAATTGTTGTAAAAGGATAATGTTAGGTTTTTAGCGAAATTCTGTCAAAATTCGTAAAACCACTGTTTTTGTTTTGGTTATAGATTGCTATAATCATCCAAATGAATTGATTCCAATTGGTAAAGAACCATAATAGATAGGGCTACAATGTATAGAAGGAACCAAGAGCAAATTGTAGCTCTAAGGCTCCAAATACGGATTTGAAAGGTGAGCTTGTGTAGCTCACTGATTATGCTCTGTTTTGGGTATGGTTGTAGTGTTTTGGCCATAAGTGGAGTTTCACTCATCTAAATTGAGTGATTCAAAATTCTGGGTAAAATAGACTTCTAGGGGAATAAGTTAGCTGAAGGAAGTGCATGCAAATTGTAAGCCAAAAGTGCCCATAAAATTTGTCAAAGTGGAGCTATGTGCAGATTCTGTTCTGCCAAATTGAGTCATCTAGATGTAAAATACAATAACTTGAGTTTTGGTGATCCAAATTGGGAGATTCCAATTGGAGAAGAAACCTTTAGAATCATAGCTCAAATGAGTAAAGAAACCATTTCCAAATTATGGAGTTAAGATCCCAGAAATCAAGGATACAGTAGGTGATTCAGTGAGTTTGGAATCAAAAACATGCTGTAACTTGTGTTATGTGGTTGAGGGCCTTAGAGAAGGAATTTACATTGAAATTCTAAAGAGATGTCATTGGATATATAAAGGACTGATCTGAGAGTTTCCATAATTTTTGGAAGACCTTGAATACTTTGGGTAATAAAGTCCATAGAGTATTGTTGGAAAAAGGGTACCAAAATGAGTGGTTTTTTTTGTTAGGGTTTTTTTAGTGCTCAAGGGTAAATTGTTAATTTGATTTTATATGAATGTCAGGTGACTCAAAGGACTTGCGTGTGAAGTATCTGTTATACGTTATACGTAGGCGATTAATTTGTCGCCGTATTCGGTTGAGTGTGTAGGTTAAAAAGTAAAGGCGGGAAAAGTGTGGAATCAGGCCTCAAGTTTTAGCAAGAGGAGTGTTCTAAACTCATTTTCCAAATACTAGTGTATAATAAACTGCTTTTACACTGGTATTTAATGGTTTTGTTTGTAAACCATTTTCAAGAAGCAAGCAATGAATTTAGAAAGCAAGCAAATGGTTTTGATTTAAACCATCTTTGAAAGGCATTAGTTTAAATTGTAAAACCATAATTAAGCAAATGAGCAAATGGTTTTGAATGATTAAACCATTTTTTCTAAGCAAGCAAGCAAAGAATGTTTGTAAAATGGCCTTCCCTATGTTCTAAGCAAGAAAACCGGTCAGAGGTATTCCGTACGTGCACGGCTGCTGATGCTAGGGATCTCATACGCATTTTAGTTTTGCTCGTCGGCAAACGTGAGGGACATACATCATGCATTTAAAGGAGACCGTGGCACGATAGGAGTATATAATGTTAGCGAGCTCTAACTAAATTATGGTGATGGCGACCTGTGTCAATTTGCACTATATTCACCTAAAAAGGTGATGCGGACCTGTGTCCTTTCCACCCAGACGGCCGCCTGTGCTTCCGTGTTCACTAGGGTACAAAAGAAGCAAAAATAGCCTCTGAAGGGTTGATGTTTTATAAGCATAATATACAGTTTTGAAAATCAACCATTGGTTCCTGGCCGCCCAGGCTTCCGAGAGTTTTAAACCCGCTGAGCCCAGCTCCCGCTTTATTCTTCAAAGCATGCGGTCGAGCCTGTGCTCCCAAGTGTTTATGAAAAGTTTTGAGAAACTTTGAAGCAAGGTTTATGAAAAGTTTTGAGCAACTTTTAGCTAAGAGTTGAAGTTTTAGAAACTTTTAAAGTAAGATAAAGCAAGGTTAAGAGATTTTGAAAGGTTTTTTATAAACTTTCAAGTAAGGTACAATAAAAGTTTTTAAACTTTTAAAGTAAAATAAAGTAAAGAAAGAAATATTTTTGAAAATATCATGTAAACGAAAGTTTTATGCTTAGATGTTTTTCGAAAAGCAAAACATTTTCTAAAAGTATACACTCACCGAGCCTGCCAGCCTATTATTTTCTATTTTAAAACTATTTTCCGTGTACATGTACGCTTACGGAGCATAGTAGGATTCTCCTCGACTTCTTTTGTACGTTGCCGTAATTAATAATCTTGTAAGGAAATACTTTGAATTTGTATAATGGAGCATATGTATGTACATAGTATAGTTTTGTGAAATGTGTGGAGCTCAGAGGTTCTTTCCTCGAAAGAATGTTGTCAATAGCCATATTTGGAATTGTGTAAATTGTGTATACTGTGTTTTGGGGATAACCTATATACAACAAGGTCATTTAAATTTTATAAAATCACAAGTTTAGAAAAAAATATTTTATAGGAGGTTTTAAGAAGCAATACGGCTTCGCTTCACAGAGTTTCTAGTCGTTAGAGGTAATTCATTAGTGGATTGCTGAGGGTTTCAGACACTGGGCCGATAGTAAGGGGTGGGGTGGACATATATAGTCATAAAAATAATAAAATTAGAATAAATAATTTATATCATGCTAATATGTTACAAAATTTGACATTATTAAAATTTGTGATATTTGAAAATAAATCTTATTTTATCCAACATCGGGCATAGCTAATTGAAGCAATTTGTTAAATCCATATATTCAAATAGCCTGACATATGTTTACTAAAGTACGAACTATTCCTATGTTGTTGAATCAATCTTTGGACTCCTTAATAATATTCTTTTTTAATATTTTTAAATTTTTATAATACAATTAATTTCAAATATAAAAATGAATTTTAATAATCGCTCTGTCACAACCTGGCCACAAATTTGTGACGGAATTATAAATCGGTCATGAACTTTGCAGGACGGAATTTTTTATTCCGCTACAAAATAGTGACAGAACACACCCGCCACAATTTCTAACCGACTTGTGACCATTTTGTGACCGATATCTATTTTTTTAAAAAAATTCATTTTTATATTTTTTAATTTGTATTAGAAACTATTTCATAATATTCTAATGTTTGAAAATATTATAAATTATTTGAATCCTTATTATTAATATATGTAGTGCTATTTTGTGTAATTGTTTTTTTTTTTAATTTTTTTTGAAAATTTGTCATATTTCAATATTTTAAATTGTATGTATAATTTTGTACGACTATATAGTCATAAAAAATATTAAAAATTAGAATAAATAATTTATATCATGCTACGATGTTACAAAATTTGACATTATTAAAATTGCATATTTGAAAATAAATTTTTATTTTATCCACCATCGGGGGCATAGCTAATTGAAGCAATTTGTTAAACTATATATCTCGAAATAGGCTCGATTATGTTTACTAAAGTACGAACTATTCCTATAAGTTGTTGAATCAATCTTGGACTCTTAATAATATACTTTTGGTATTTTTAAATTTTTTGAGTAATGTACTCATTTCAAATATAAAATGAATTTTTCAATAATCGCTCATTACAAATCGGTCAGCTAAAATTTGTGACGGAATTATAAATCATTGATAACTTTGTGACGGAATTTTATTCATTACAAAATAGTGACTTTAAACACACCCGCTCACAATTTTCTAACCTAATTTGTGACCATTTTGTGACCGATATCTATTTTTTAAAAAATTCATTTTATATTTTTAATTTGCATTAGAAACTATTTCAAAATATTCTAATGTGTTTGAAAATATTATAAACCATTTGGAATTTTATTATTAATATAATGTAGTGCTATTTTGTGTACTGTTTTTTTAATTTTTTTTGAAAATTTGTGATATTTCAATATTTTAAATTGTATGTATAATTTTGTACGACTATATAGTCATAAAAAAATAATAATAAAAAATTAGAATAAATAATTTATATCATGCTACGATATACAAAATTTGACATTATTAAAATTTGTGATATTTGAAAATAAATTTTTATTTATCCACCATCTGGGGCATAGCTAATTGAAGCAATTTGTTAAACTATACTAAATAGGCTCGATTATGTTTACTAAAGTACGAACTATTCCTATAAGTTGTTGAATCAATCTTGACTCCTTAATAATATTCTTTTAATATTTTAAAATTTTTATAATACAATTAATTTCAAATATAAAAATGAATTTTTATCAATCGTCAATACAAATTTGTGACGGAATTAGTAACGGTCACAACTTAGACGGAATTTTTATTCCGCCACAAAATAGTGACAAATGACAATTCACAATTTTCTAACCGACTTTGTGACCATTTTGTGACCGATATCTATTTTTTTAAAAAAAAATTCATTTTTATATTTTTTAATTTGTATTAGAAACTATTTCATAATATTCTAATGTTTGAAAATATTATAAATTATTTGGAACTTTATTATTAATATATGTAGTGCTATTTTGTGTAATTGTTTTTTTTTTTTAATTTTTTGAAAATTTCAGGATATTTCAATATTTTAAATTGTATGTATATAATTTTGTACGACTATATAGTCATAAAAATATTAAAAATTAGAATAAATAATTTATATCATGCTACGACAGCTACAAAATTTGACATTATTAAAATTTGTGATATTTGGAAAATAAATTTTTATTTTATCCACCATCTAGCATAGCTAATTGAAGCAATTTGTTAAACCATATATTCGAAATAGGCTCCCATTATGTTTACTAAAGTACGAACTATTCCTATAAGTTGTTGAATCAATCTTGGACTCCTTAATAATAGCACTTTTTAATATTTTAAATTTTTATATTGTACATTTCAAATATAAAAATGAATTTTTTCATTGGTCGGTTCATTACAAATTCCACAATAAATTTGTGATCTAATTATAACCGTCACAACTTTGTGACGGAATTCTCTTTTATTCCGTCATTAAAATAGTGACGGAAACACAATCTGGCCACAATTCTAACCGACTTCAGACCATTTTGTGACCGATATCTATTTTTTTAAAAATTCATTTTATATTTTTTAATTTGCATTAGAAACTATTTCAAAATATTCTAATGTTTGAAAATATTATAAACTATTTGGAATTTTTGTATTATTAATATACGTAGTGCTATTTTGTGTAATTGTTTTTTTTTAATTTTTTTGAAAATTTTCCAGATATTTCAATATTTTAAATTGTATGTATAATTTTGTACGACTATATAGTCATAAAAAATAATAAAAATTAGAATAAATAATTTATATCATGCTACGATGTTACAAAATTTGACATTAAAATTTGTGATATTTGAAAATAAATTTTTATTTTATCCAACATCAGGGCATAGCTAATTGAAGCAATTTGTTAAACTATATATTCGAAATAGGCTCGATTATGTTTACTAAAGTACGAACTATTCCTATAAGTTGTTGAATCAATCTTGGACTCCTTAATAATATTCTTTAATATTTTAAATTTTATAATACAATTAATTTCAATATAAAAATGAATTTTAATAATGTTGTTACAAATTCCAATATTAAATTTGTGACTTTAATTATAAATCTGCCACAACTTTGTGACGGAATTTTATTCCTACACAAAATAGTGACAGTAAACACAATTCGCCACAATTTTCTAACCCACTTGTGACCATTTTGTGACCGATATCTATTTTTTTTAAAAAAATTCATTTTTATATTTTTAATTTGTATTAGAAACTATTTCAAAATATTCTAATGTTTGAAAATATTATAAATTATTTGGAACTTTATTATTAATATATGTAGTGCTATTTTTGTGTAATTGTTTTTTTTTTTTTTAATTTTTTGAAAATTTGTCATATTTCAATATTTTAAATTGTATATAATTTTGTACGACTATATAGTCATAAAAAATATTAAAATTAGAATAAATAATTTATATCATGCTACGATGTTACAAAATTTGACATTATTAAAATTCTGTGATATTTGAAAATAAATTTTATTTTATCCACCATCGGGGCATAGCTAATTGAAGCAATTTGTTAAACTATATATTCAAATAGGCTCGATTATGTTTACTAAAGTACGAACTATTCCTATAAGTTGTTGAATCAATCTTGACTCCTTAATAATATACTTTTTTAATATTTTTAAAATTTTATAATAAAATTAATTTCAAATATAAAATGAATTTTTTTCAATCGTCATTACAACGGCCACAAATTTCAGGACGGAATTATAAATCCGTCACAACTTTGTGACGGAATTTTTATTCCGTCACAAAATAGTGACGGAAACACAATTCCGTCACAATTTTCTAACCGACTTGTGACCATTTTGTGACCGATATCTATTTTTTTTTAAAAAAATTCATTTTTATATTTTTTTATTTGTATTAGAAACTATTTCAATATTCTAATGTTTGAAAATATTATAAATTATTTGGAACTTTATTAATATATGTAGTGCTATTTTTGTGTAATTGTTTTTTTTTTTAATTTTTTTGAAAATTTGTGATATTTCAATATTTTAAATTGTGTATGTATTAATTTTGTACGACTATATAGTCATAAAAAATATTAAAATTAGAATAAATAATTTATATCATGCTACGATGTTACAAAATTTGACATTATTAAAATTTGTGATATTTGAAAATAAATTTTTATTTTATCCACCATCTGGGCATAGCTAATTGAAGCAATTTGTTAAACTATATATTCAAATAGGCTCGATTATGTTTACTAAAGTACGAACTATTCCTATAGTTGTTGAATCAATCTCTTAATTCTTAATAATATACTTTTTTAATATTTTTAAATTTTTATAATAAATTATTTCAATATAAAATGAATTTTTTCATTACTAACACATAACCCATACAAATTTGTGACGGAATTATAACCGTTATTAACTTTGTGATTTGAATTTTTATTCCGTCACAAAATAGTGACTAAATTACAATTCCGTCACAATTTTCTAACCGACTTGTGACCATTTTGTGACCGATATCTATTTTTTTAAAAAAATCTATTTTTATATTTTTTAATTTGTATTAGAAACTATTTCAAAATATTCTAATGTTTGAAAATATTATAAACTATTTGGAATTTTATTATTAATATACGAGTGCTATTTTGTGTAATTGTTTTTTTTTTAATTTTTTTTGAAAATTTGTGATATTTCAATATTTTAAATTGTATGTATAATTTTGTACGACTATATAGTCATAAAAAATAATAAAAATTAGAATAATAATTTATATCATACACGATGTTACAAAATTTGACATTATTAAAATTTGTGATATTTGAAAATAAATTTTTATTTTATCCAACATCTGTGGCATAGCTAATTGAAGCAATTTGTTAAACTATATATTCGAAATAGGCTCGATTATGTTTACTAAAGTACGAACTATTCCTATAAGTTGTTGAATCAATCTTGGCCTCCTTAATAATATTTTTTTTAATATTTTTAAATTTTTATAATACAATTAATTTCAAATATAAAAATGAATTTTTTTAATAACTGTCTGTCACAAATCGGTCACAAATTTGTGACGGAATTATAAATCGGTCACAACTTTGTGACGGAATTTTTATTCCGTCACAAAATAAGACAGTAAACACAATTCGCCACAATTTTCAACCGACTTGTGACCATTTTGTGACCGAGCATCTATTTTTTTTTAAAAAAATTCTATTTTGTATTTTTAATTTGTATTAGAAACTATTTCATAATATTCTAATGTTTGAAAATATTATAAATTATTTGGAAACTTTATTATTAATATATGTAGTGCTATTTTGTGTAATTGTTTTTTTTTAATTTTTTGAAAATTTGTCATATTTCACATTTTAAATTGTATGTATAATTTTGTACGACTCATATAGTCATAAAAATATTAAAATTAGAATAAATAATTTATATCATGCTACGATGTTACTAAAATTTGACATTATTAAAATTTGTGATATTTGAAAATAAATTTTTATTTTATCCACCATCGGGCATAGCTAATTGAAGCAATTTGTTAACCATATATTCGAAATAGCTCGATTATGTTTACTAAAGTACGAACTATTCCTATAAGTTGTTGGAATCAATCTTGGACTCTTAATAATATACTTTTTAATATTTTTAAAATTTTATAATAAAAATTAATTTGAAATATAAAAATGAATTTTCAATAATCGTCATTACAAATCGTCAGCAAATTTGTGACGGAATTATAAACTGTCATAAATCTTTGTGACGGAATTTTTATTCCGGTCACAAAATAGTGACGAAATCACAATTCCGTCACAATTTTCTAAATCGACTCTGTGACCATTTTGTGACCGATATCTATTTTTTTTTAAAAAAAATTCATTTTTATATTTTTTTATTTGTATTAGAAACTATTTCATAATATTCTAATGTTTGAAAATATTATAAATTATTTGGAACTTTATTATTAATATATGTAGTGCTATTTTTTTTGTGTAATTGTTTTTTTTTAATTTTTTTGAAAATTTGTGATATTTCAATATTTTAAATTGTATGTATAATTTTGTACCACTATATAGTCATAAAAATATTAAAAATTAGAATAAATAATTTATCATGCTAGCGATGTTACAAAATTTGACATTATTAAAATTTGTGATATTTGAAAATAAATTTTTATTTTATCCACCATCTAGGGCATAGCTAATTGAAGCAATTTGTTAAACTATATATTCGAATAGGCTCGATTATATTTACTAAAGTACGAATCCATTCCTATAAGTTGTTGAATCAATCTTGGACTCCTTAATAATATACTTTTAATATTTTTAATTTATAATAAAATTAATTTCCAAATATAAAACGAATTTTTTTCAATAACTGCCTGTCATTAAATCTACTACAAATTTGTGACGGACTATAAATCAGTCACAACTTTGTGACGGAATTTATTCCATACAAAATAGTGACGGAAACACAATTCCGCTACAATTTTCTAACCGACTTGTGACCATTTTGGTAGACTATATTCATTTTTTAAAAATTATTTTATATTTTTTAATTTGCATTAGAAACCATTTCTGAAAATATTCTAATGTTTGAAAATATTATAAAACTATTTGGAATTTTATTATTAATATACGTAGTGCTATTTTTGTGTAATTGTTTTTTTTAATTTTTTTTTGAAAATTTGTGATATTTCAATATTTTAAATTGTATGTATAATTTGTACGACTATATAGTCATAAAAATAATAAAAATTAGAATAAATAATGAGATCATGCTACGATGTTAAAATTTTGACATTATTAAAATTTCAGGATATTTGAAAATAAATTTATTTTATCCAACATCTGGGCATAGCTAATTGAAGCAATTTGTTAACCATATATTCGAAATAGGCTCGATTATGTTTTTACTTTGGGGCACGAACTATTCCTATAAGTAAGTTGCTGAATCAATCTTGGACTCCTTAATATTCTTTTTTAATATTTTTGAATTTTTATACAATTAATAAATATAAAATGAATTTTTAATAAATGTTCGTTACAAATCGGTCACAATTCAGGATTTTATTATAATCTAACACAACTTTGTGACTAATTTTTATTCACATGTAACAGTGACGTAACACAATCACAATTTTCTAACCGAATTTTGCACTCATTTTGTAGACCCATATCTATTTTTTTAAAAAAATTCATTTTTGTTATTTTTTAATTTGTATTAGAAACTATTTACAATATTCTAATGTTTGAAAATATTATAAATTATTTGAACTTTATTATTAATATATGTAGTGCTATTTTGTGTAATTGTTTTTTTTTTTAATTTTTTTTGAAAATTTGTCATATTCTCAATATTTTAAATTGGGTGTATAATTTTTGTACGACTATATAGTCATAAAAATATTAAAAATTAGAATAAATAATTTATATCATGCTACGATGTTACAAAATTTGACATTATTAAAATTTAGATATTTGAAAATAAATTTTATTTATCCACCATCAGGCATAGCCAATTGAAGAATTTGTTAACCATATATTCTGGGCTTAGGTTCATTTATGTTTACTAGCATCAACTATTCCTATAAGTTATTGAATCAATTCCGACTCCTTAATAATATACTTTTTTTTTTAATATTTTTAAAAATTTTATAATAAAATCGATTTCAAATATAAACGAATTTTTTTCATTAATCGCTCTGGTCACAAATCGTCGTACAAATTTGTGAGATTAATTATAAACTGCTTGTTAACTTTGTGACTTTAATTTTTATTCCGTCACAAAATAGCGACGGAACACAATTCGGCCAAAGTTAATTTTCTAACCCACTTCAGACCACTTTGTGACTTATATCTATTTTTTTTTTAAAAAAAAATTCATTTTTATATTTTTTTATTTGTATTAGAAACTATTTCATAATATTCTAATGTTTGAAAATATTTATAAATTATTTGGAACTTATTATTAATATATGTAGTGCTATTTTGTGTAATTGTTTTTTTAATTTTTTGAAAATTGTCATATTTCAATATTTTAAATTGTATGTATAATTTTGTATGAATATATAGTCATAAAAAAATGAATGTACTAGAATAAATAATTTATATCATGCTACGTATGTTACAAAATTTGGACATTATTATAATTTCAGATATTTGAAAATAAATTTTTATTTCTTATCCACCATCTGGGGCATAGCTAATTGAAGCAATTGAAAGAAATCCATAGCCTAAATAGGTTCATTATGTTTAATAAAGCAATTAAATTATTCCTATGTTGTTGAATCAATCTTGGACTCCTTAATAATATACTTTTTTAATATTTTTAAATTTTTATAATAAAATTAATTTCAACATAAAAATGAATTTAATTCCGTTCTGTTTCACAAATTCCATCACAAATTTGTGACGGAATTATAAATCCGTTTTCTCACAACCCAGACGGAATTTTTATTCCGTCATTAAAATAGTGACTAAACACAATTCCGTCACAATTTTCTAACCGACTTGTGACCATTTTGTGACCTATACTATTTTTTTAAAAATTACTTTATGAAGTGAATTTGTATTAGAAACTATTTCAAAATATTCTAATGTTTGAAAATATTATAAACAATTTGGAACTTATTATTAATATATGTAGTGCTATTTTTGTGTAATTGTTTTTTTTGAATTTTTTTTGAAAATTTGTGATATTTCAATATTTTAAATTGTATGTATAATTTTGTACGACTATATAGTCATAAAAATATTAAAATTAGAATAAATAATTTATATCATGTTACGATGTTACAAAATTTGACATTAAAATTTTGTGATATTTGAAAATAAATTTTTATTTTATCCACCATCTAGCATAATAATTGGAAGCAATTTGTTAAACCATATTCAAATAGCCTGATTACATGTTTACCAAAGTACGAACTATTCCTATGTTGTTGAATCAATCTTGACCCCTTAATATTCTTTTTTTTATTTTAATTTATAAGTCAGAATTAATTCTCTTAAATATAAACAGAATTTTAATAACTGCCTTCAAGTCAAATTTGGCCAAGAAATTTCTAGACTTTAATTATAAATCTAATATTAAACTTTCAGACTACTTTTATTCGTCACAAAATAAATGACAGAACACAATTCCAACTACAATTTTCTAAACCCACTCAAGTAATTGTTTTTGTGAATCGATATCATTTTTTTTTAAAAAATTCATTTTTGTATTTTTTATCATTAGAAACTATTTCAATATATTCTAATGTTTGGAAAATATTATAAACTATTTGAATTTTATTATATTATATAAGGTTACTGGTGGAATTGTTTTTTTTTTTTTTTACTTTTTTGAAAATTTGTGATATTTCAATATTTTAAATTGTATGTATAATTTTTGTACGACAATATAGTCATAAAAATAATAAAAATTAGAATAAATAATTTAATATGACGATGTTACAAAAATTTGACATTATTAAAATTTGTGATATTTGAAAATAAATTTTTATTTTATCCACCATCTAGGGCATAGCTAATTGGAAGCAATTTGTTAAACTATATATTCTAAATAGGCTCGGATATATTATCAAAGTACGAACTATTCCTATAAGTTGTTGAATCAATCTAGGACTCTCACATTTATTCTTTTTTTAATATTTTTAAATTTTTATAATACAATAAATTTCAAATGTTATAAAATGAATTTTTTTAATATCTGTCAAGTCACAAATTGCCGATTGAAATTTGTGACGGAATTATAAACTATCACAATCCTTTGTGACGTGAATTTTTATTCCGTCACAAAAATAGTGACTTAAACACAATTCCGCTTCACAATTTTCTAACCGACTTGTGACCATTTTGTGACCGATATCTATTTTTTTTTTTAAAAAATTCATTTTTATATTTTTAATTTGTATTAGAAACTATTTCAAAATATTCTAATGTTTGCAATACTATAAACTATTTGGAACTTTTTTATTATTAATATATGTAGTGCTATTTTTGTGTAATTGTTTTTTTTTAATTTTTTGAAAATTTGTGGATATTTCAATATTTTAAATTGTATGTATAATTTGTAATAATTATAGTCATAAAAATAATAAAATTAGAATAAATAATTTATACTGTTACGTATGTTACAAATTCTGACATTGGTTGTATTCTTGTGATATTTTAGTAACAATTTTATTTTTATCCACCATCGAGGTATTGAAGCATCAGCTAAATTCTATTAACCATATATTCGAACAGCTCATTATGTTTAATAAAGTACTAACTATTCTATAAGTTGTTGAATCAATCTTGACCTTAATAATATCTTTTTAATATTTTAAAATTTATAATACACCACTTCAAATATAAAAATGAATTTTAATAACTGTCGTCATTAAATCTACTACAAATTTTGTGACGAATTATAAATTTGGCCACAACTTAGACGGATCTTATCTCCTGTTACAAATAAGATGAAACACACCGTCAATAATTTTTCAACTGACACTGTAAAACCCAACCTTATTGAATGTTACATGAATAAAGGGGGGCCATTTAAGAATCCCATTTCCGGCAGCTCTAATGATGGGCGAGAGGCGATTGTGAACGCTGAGAACCTTCCTGATGTACACTACTTGGGCATGAAGTGAAAATTCGAAAATTGTGAACCGGTGCCTCTAATGAATAGTGATTTTTCTATTTTATCCTGACGAGGTTGCGCGATTTTTGTTAAAACGCCTATGACTTGAATCCAGATATTTAAGATACCCTATATTTAAGCCAATAGTGATTTCCTGTGAATCGAAATTGAGTTCAGGTTTAAATTTTTCGAAATTGGGTCGAAATACTAAAATGTCCTAATCAATCATAGAGTCTAACGAAAATTGAACCGAGTGAAACTGTGGTCCGTTTGATAGTTTCAGCATCCGAACGCATCTGGATAATAATGCTATCGTCCGACTTCCGATTTAATGATTTTAAATCGATTATGATCGTTCCAAATTCACTCGGGTGAAGATTCAGTTTAAACACTCATGTTCAAATTTAAAACATAGACGACCATAGAATATTTTTGACATAATCAATATAAAGCAATAACAGCTAAAACTGGATGATAAATCTCACATAATTTGAGATATTTAATTGTACTAGCCAATCAAAATCTTTCTAATACAAGCCATTATTTAAACAATGGTAAATGACTTGGTCCCACATGGGAATGGATCAATGACAGCTCTTGGATAAAAGAGTAATTCTAATTTTTAAACCAACCAATGATATTATTTAGCCTTACACTTTTTGAATAATATTTTTAAAGTCTAAAATTTGGGGATTTAGTGTCAAAAGAGGGGATCACGCAGAGGAGAGGAAAGAAAGGAGAAAAGAGAGTAAAGAAAGGAAGAAAGACAGTGGGAAGAGAAAGAAGAAGGCATGGCAGAGGCACTCTACGCCTTTCAAGCTTTTCAAGTGATCTTCAAGTGGTAATCAAGGAGAGGAGCCAAAGAAACCCAAGAACAGCAAAGCCATGGTGGGAGTTTAGGCCCGATAGTTTTCCATGTTTAATGTGTCTTAAATTCGGTATGGATGTTAAATTGATGGCATTTAAGGTCATAATGTTTAATTCTACATCAATTGAGAAAGCCATGGTTTAGGTTAGGGTTTTGACAAATCATGAGTAAGGTTAGGGTTTGATAGTGAACTGTGTGTGTTATGTTGAAATGTATAATGCATCAGATTTAAGTGTTATATTATGAAAGAAAATGGGAATATAAAACACACCTAGTGCAAAATTCTTTGGGCAGCAGTCCTGGTACAGAAACCTTGTTTGCCTGACCAGTTTTATTTTGGCCATAACTTGCTCAATTTTGATCCCGATTTGAGTTAATTTATGGTCATAAATAGACTTGAAGGATAGAACAAAACCTAAGAAGAAGGTATTGCCAAATTCGATCCTAAGTGGCCTAAATATTAATTAAAGTATGGACTACAAGCTCACCTGGTTCTGTGTTTTGAATTAGATCAGGCCTTCTGGGTTATTTGGACGTAGCGAAGCCCCTGGTGTTCGAATCGGGTGATTCAATTGAATAGAACCCTGCAGACTTTAGCTGAACAAAGATAAGGACATAGTGTCAAAATATGAAGTCAAGACTCGGGAAAAAATGAGTAATACAAACTGCTATCAGAAAACTCCAGAATGACTAGTTGGTACGAAATGCCATAACTTTAGTTTGATGATCCGATTGATTATCTCAATTCTATAAAATAGATTCCTAGAGTGAATAAGAATATAGGAATGAGTGTTTATAGGATTAAATGGAAATTGGTGGTTAATGTGTAATTGTGATTTTCTTGGAAAAGGTGAAAAGGACTATCTGGACGGGAACGAGAACTCAACGGGAAGCAAGCGGGATTGACTTGAACTGCAGCGAAAAATGATATTTTGAGAATCTGAAGTTTAAAAGTGAATGGTTTTAATGTTAAACTGAAAGTTTAATGCAAATTTTTATGTAAATGTTAAGGCATATGGAAATGTTTTATCTTTGCATTGTTTTATCTTCGCATCAATGCATATATTTATGTGTATTAATATGTATGTATATGTTAAGTGTATTATGAAAGTTTAAAAATGTTTAAAGATGTATGCATATAAAATAAGGCATGCGAAGTTTGGGTAAGGTTAGCGAATGGCATGTGTTTTAATGGATAAGTAAAGGATTTAAATGTATTTATAAATGTATTTTGAAAAATGTTTTACCGATGGTTACCCTAAACCCCTTATGACCCAGACCTATATCTACCAAGTAATTTTGCCGCAAGGATTTAGAGGGTAGTTATAGGTTAAGAACTGAGGGAGGGAAATAGGTGTCTAGAGTAATATCCTTACACGCGGATAAGTGCTGCGACTGAACCCTATGCAAAGCTGAGCTCAAGAAGCCAGAACTGGCATGCATCGAATGACTGCCCTCACCGCCGGGCATTCTGAAATCGCTGTGTAAGCTGGTTCCCCCGGGTTCATCGAAAGAAAGAAAGAAAGAAAGAAAGAAAGAAAGAAAGAAAGAAAGCACAGACAAATGCTTAAAGCATAAATGGATTTTAAATGCATAAGTATTTATTGAAAGAAAGTTTAAGGCATAAATGCTTAAAGCATAAATGGATTTTAAATGCATAAGTATTTATTGAAAGAAAGTTTAAGGCATAAATGTTAGTACATTAAATGGATTTTAATGCATAAGTATTTATGGAAAGAAATGCTTAAGGCATAAATCTTAAAGCATAAATGGATTTTAAATGGCAAGTATTTATGGAAAGAAAGTTTAAGGTAAATTTAAAGCATAAAATGGATTTTAACACAAGTATTTATTGAAAGAAGCATGGTATAAATGTTTAAAAGCATAATGTAACACCCTTCTGTCTCCAGAGAGAGGTATTTTTACATACGATATCGTAGGTGTATAAGAGTACCTTTCGCCATGTCACATTGTAGTATTTGGAGATGAAATTAGGAAATTATAAATTTGGAACCCCACTTGGTACTTAAAAACAAGGGTACAATTGTCATTTAATAAAAAGGATACAAGACATAATTAAGTTAGAGATGGGCCATAGTAGAATTTCAAAAGTTGATTTGGTACCATGAAAGTCGAGGGGTAAAGTATACTAATGGAAGTTTAAATAGTAAATTAATAATAATGAATTGCCGTAATTTTTTTCTCAGTGAAGTCTCAAAATTTCTAGATCTCTGATGACGAAACTGACCACGCCGTTAAGTTCGTCTCATGGCCTAGTGACCTAGAAAGCCATGACCGAGACAAAGCCAATATTTTACGAATTTAGGTGACTAGCTAGAAAGTGAAACTTGAAACTAGATTTTAGGAAAATTCAAATGACAAATACTTAAAGAATATTTAATTAGATAAAGAAAAATTAAAATCGGACAAAATAAATTATTCTCAACAAACTTAATTTTCAAAAAGTGGAATAAAGGGACATGTGGTCCCATCAAAAGAAAAAAAAAAAGAAGCAAATAAAAAGGATAGCGCACTACAGAGAGGATGGATTCGGGAGAGAGCGTTTGAAAAGTAAGAGACGACTATCCTTTTAAATTTTTTTCTTTTTTTATTTCTTTCTCAGATTTACGAAAATCAATCAGTCTGATTTACTCCAGATAAACACGAAAAGTGCTCATTTAGGACGAGGGCTACGCTGAGTACCAAAAACACAGGATTCACTGAGAATTCAGGTAAATATGCGAAACCCAAATTTTTAGTTTTTCCTCTCGCATCTACGTTATTCTAGTGGTCGAATTTTTCTGACCAAAGCTTATGTTACTTCTATCGACGAGAGCTACGCTATGGACACCAAAATCTTGGCTTTTGTCAAGGCTGAGGTGGGAAATTTTCTACTAGATATTTCTGAAATCTTGAAAATAGCCATATATAACTGGCTGGAATATTCTTAGAGTGTTTATAAATTCAAATTCCAAAATTTAGATTGAGTTTAGAATTTTTAGGAAATTTTAGAATTCTCAGACTATTTCACGTCCGTTTAATAGATCGCTTCGAATCGCTTTTGGTTAAATTGCGTGATTTTATTCAAATGAAGCCTGACAAAATTTTCGTAAATGTTTTCGCGTTTAGACTATATGGAAAGTCCTTTAGTTCAGACCCACATATGCCCGCGAAATGGTATTTTTGGGGCCCACATATTTTCTCGGTAATTCTTAATTGTAGCACCAAGTGTGCAAATTGCTTGGTCAGGTCGACGTGTGTGATCTAATACATCGCGAGTGTGTAGGCTAAAAGCAAAGGCTGTGAGCGCAATCGTGCTCAAGTTTAGCAAGAAAGAGGTGAGTGTTCTAAAACTCATTTTTCCAAATACTAGTGTATTATTATTATTATTATAAACTGCTTTTAGACCAATATTTCATGGTTTTGAGTACAACCATCTTTTCAAGCAAGTGAAGTAAGTAAATGGTTTTAATAATTAAACCATTTTTCGTTAGCAAGCAAATGGTTTTGAGTTAAAACCATTTTTGAAAAGTAAGTAATGGTTTCAAATTGTAAACCATCTTTCGCTAGCAAGTAAGTAAATGGTTTTGAGTTAAACCACGGAAAAGCAAGCATTGGTTTTAAATTGTAAACCATAATTTAAGCAAGTAAGGCAAGCAAATGGTTTTAAACACCAAAACCATTTTTTCGCTAAAGTAAAGCAAGTAAATGGTTTCAAAGTGTAAAACCATTTTTCAAAGAAGAAGAAGGCAAAGCAAAGAAAGTTTGAGAGAAACAAGGCCTTCCTAGTTTTGGCAAGCAACCGGTCAGGTATCCCAGACGCGCACGGTGGTGTGCCAGATTTCATACATGCATCAGCTTTTGCCCGGCTCAAGCAAACGAGGACATACATCATGCATTTAAAGGAGACCGTGGCACGTACAGGTATATAAGGTTATGAGCTCTAACCATACGGTGACGGGCGACCTGTGTCAATCTCCACCATATTCACCGGAAAAAGGTGATGCGACACAGTCTTCACTCCGCACGGCCGCCTCGTAAGCCCGCGGGTTCACTAGGCACGCAGCAAAAATAAAGCCTCCGGGCAGTTGATGCTTGGTGAGCATAATATACGCTTGAAAATCAACATTATCTCTACCGCCCAGCTTCCGAGAGTTTTAAAGCAAACTGGTTGAGCCAAGCTCCGCTTTAGATTTCAAACGATCTACAGTCGCCCAAGCTCCCCGTGGATTTTAAAGCAAACGGTTGAGCCCAAGTTCCCGTTTTATTTTCAAAGAACGCGCTTGAGCCCCAGTTCGGTTTATGAAAAGTTTTGAGAAACTTTGAAGAAGGTTTGTGAAAGGTTTTAAGAAACTTTTCAAACAAGACGAAGAAAGGTAAGCAAAGAAATTTTGTTTATAAACTTCGCAAAGAAATTAATAAGAGTTTATGTTGAAAGAAAAGCAAAGCAAGGCAGCAAAAGAAAAGTTTTAGGAACTTTAAAAGCAAGCGCACAAAAGCAAGCAATACGCTTCGCTTCACGGGGAGTTTCTAGTCGTTAGAGGTAACGGCCGGGATTTTTCGGGTGGAAGTGGCTTCGCGATGCCCGCCACCGGAAGGGGGTGTGTCAAGGTGGTATCGTGTTGTGTTGCGTACATGGCCAACCTAGACTTCGGGAGTGGGAGATGATGCCTACGCAAGGTGGTGTCGTGAGCATAAGTATTGGCAACCATGCATGTTCAAACTTTAAAGTACATACATACTGGTGATTCAGTATTAAATAGTTGGATATTTTTGGAAATTACAAAGACTATATCGTGTGCAGAGGACGAGAGGTCGTGCTCCTGAGAGAGTTATTCCACAAGCTCGAATGCTCAAGATCAGAGGATTATACGGCGGGTTCCACTATCATTTATGAATCACCAAAGAATGTGTCAAGTCGGACCATCTCGCGCTTCACCAGGTTTCCTCATGCTTGGATTAGTTACTAAGCAGAGCAAGCAGTACGTGATGGTACGCATAGTAGTCATACACCACAAGAATAAGTAATTTCACCACCACCTAGAGAGGGTTATCAAGAACCCGGGAGGTCGACAGAGAGAGTACGTAGAGTTACGCCAACATATGACTAGCAGATCCGCAGGCAGTCATATGGAGCTTGACCGAAAACAAGGTTTACTTCGAAAGTTATGGGGCTGCATGAATGAGCAAAGAGTCTTGTTTTCTAGTTTTCTCTCGATGGAAAAATAAAATAAGGATTGGGGGATGCTGTGAGAGAGGAGGTATCCTAATGGAATAAATATGGACCAATTTCAACAAGAGTTCACCGATAAGTTCTTCCTCATAGTCACAAGGATTAAAATCTTCGAGAGTTTCTTCAACTAGAACAGAAGAAATATGTTTGAAGGTTTAATATGAGAAGGAGGTTCCTCGAATCCATAGATTGGTTCCATATATTTGTGTCGATGAAGTTCAAGTGGCAAAAATTTTATCAAGACTAATAAAGACAAGATCGGGAGTGCATTTATCAGTGGTTCCTCGTAATAGATTGGGGGACTTAGTGAGTCGCTTTCTCCGAGTTGACAAAGCACCACAATTATGTATCGTAGTAGGCAGTGAGCAAGAGCAAAAGGAGGGGACCAGCACTTCCTAACAAAGCTCAGGATCAGACAAATAGGAAGAAAAGCAAGAGAAGAAAGCATAGAGGCCGAGGTGTCGAGGAGCCATTCTCATTGGGGGATTAGCGAGGCCTCATTGCTGGGGCAAAGGGCACCCCAGAGCATTCGCCCATCCGTCATATGTACGAAACGACACCATGGGGAGGTCGGAGGTTTATACTGTGGATAAAAGCCCATTGTGGCCAGGAAGGCTATTTCACAGATGCCCTCACGGACATGAACATCAAGAATAGCTTAGCTACCCTGAAGATCGTAGACGAGCACAGCGTAGGTCGGCCGGGGAGAGGTTTCCTCAGGCAGAGGGCCAAGATACCAAGCAGTAGAGGGGTGGTCGGGCAGAGGGCAGAGGGCAAGGTCTCAGTGGATGCGCAGACAGCCTCGCACTCAAAGCCGTAGGCATATGCCGCGATCCAAAGAAGAGTGATGCAGCTCCAGACAGAGTCACCGTATTATTTCTATCCTGATCATTATGATATACATTAGTGGACCCAGAGCTACGCATTCATTTGCATCCAAGCCATTCTAGATCGTTTTCTCGGGACAGAGACCCACTATTAGAGGGTCGTGATGAGAAGCTTCCTTCCAGTTGGAGATCCGTTATTCGCATGTGCAGTAGTCGAGATAGTAGAGTTCGATCAGGACAGAGTTCAATGATTCGCGGGCCTTAGATATGAGGGATTTGATGTGGTTCTGTATGGATTAGCCGTCTTCGCCATAGAGCCACATTAGATTGTTATAAAATATAAAGTTTTTACAAAGCCGGAAATCGGGAGGTAAAAGTTCAGTAGGAATGCGCAGAGAGTTATCTTTCCAATATGATCTTCCGGCTTATATAAATACAGAAAAGGCAATGTAAGGGCTGTCGTGGTTATCTAGCTTATGTGGTGGAGACAGCGAAGGAGGGGACTATATCGATGAGATTCCAATTGTTAGAGAGTTCCCGTGATGTGTCTCCTGGATGATATTGCGGTGGATTGGCCTTCGGAAGCAGGGAGTTCACCATCGATTTGATCCCAGGATCGAGCCCATTTCCATTCTCCTTATGGGATTTGCTCACGAGTTGAGAGCTTAAGGCCTGAATGAAGAATTTATAAGGGATTCATTCAACCGAGCATATCCCCATGGGGAGCTCTAGCTTCGGTGAGCAAAGACGTGGGAGTTTGCGGTCAGGTATAGATTATGCAATTAAACAGAGTTACCATCCGGCACCGCATCCACTCCCAGGATCGATGAGTTATTCGATCAGCTTGTGGGTCCCAGCGGTACTCTTAAGATAAATTTGAGTCTGGGTATCATCGATGAGAGCGCAGGAGAGCGATGTACCTAGATCGTATTCAGGACACGCTTACTGCATTATGAGTTTTTGCATGCCATTTGGTTTAATTAATGCTCCAAAGAATGCTATGATTTGATTTATCCGAGTATTCCAAAATTGTATTTGGATAAAGTTCACATAGTTTCTTTATTGATGATATCCTAGTGTATTCAGTAGTTTGTGAGGAACATTCTCGAGCACCCGAGGATTGTGTTGCACCTTGAGTGGAAGGACAATAGATGCTGTCAGTGCAAGGTTTGGCTGGCTCGATAAGGTGGTATCTAGTCATGTGATTTCAACGATGGGGTGAGTGTGGATCCTTTAAAATAAAAACAAGGGTAGTCTGAAACCACTCTCAAAGAATGTGGTCGAGGCCCAGATTTCGGGTTTAGCAGGTATTACAGAAGTTTGTCGAGGGGTTCTCCAAGATAGCGTTCCCACCGACTGCCGACAAGAAAAAGATGTCAAGTATGATCATAGATGCCTCGTCAACAAAGTTTCGAGGAGTTGAATAGTAGATTGACTTCAAATTCAGCTTTTAGCTTTACCCAATGGGAGAGAGATGGATTTGTGGTTTATAAGGATGCTTCCAGCAAGGCCTGGTTTGTTTTATTTAATGATGTAGATTGCATATGCCTCCCAGACAGCCAAAGAAGCATGAAGAGAATTACCCGAATAATACCTAATTTAGAGCTAGCAGCCAGCTTGTGTTTGCAATCAAAATTTGGAGACATTATTTATATGGTGTTCCTGCAGATCTTTACAGATCACAAAAGTCTTCAGAGAGCCACCAAAAGATTTGGAACCGAGACAAAGAAGATGGCCTGAGCTGATTAAGGACTACGAGAATCGCATCATCGAGCACCATCCAGAAAAGCATGTCGAGCAGATGCTCAGTAGGAGACCGTAGAGTTCTTTTGTCTCTCGTACATGAGATCAAAGTTACATTCCACTATCGCTGATCTCGAAGAGCTTTAGGGTGATATTGAGGTCAGATTCAGATTTTGCACACTTCGTGTTAGACCACCTAGTGGATCTATTCCCTAGCAGGGGGAGTCGCATGATCCACAAATGATTGCTTTAAGGAAGAGATAGAAAGCGAAAAGAAGCAGAAGCCAAATCGGGACGATGGCATGGATGGGCTGAAAGGACAGAGAATGGGGGTGTGCGAGTATGGCGAACCCGAAGAGAGACAGTGGAAGAAGCACATCTATCTCGCATATGCTATGCATCCAGTAGTACTAAGATGTGTACAGGACTTTTTGAAAGAACATTACTCGGTGGAATGGGATGAAGAAAGAGATCGCAAATGCTTTCCAGTGCCTAACCCGTCGCCCAGTGGAAGCGCAGAGCATCGTGAGGCCCGCTGGGAAGATACGCTAATTCCTATCCCAAGATGGAATGGGAGAAGATCACGGTGGATTTTGTTACGTGTCTCTCTCCATGGACTCGCAGGGCAAATATGATGCGATAAGGGTAATAGTTGATCGATTGATCTAAATTCGCCCCATTTTCTACCAATTAATGCTGAGATTCATATCGAAAAGTCACAAATCAGATGTGGACGGTGATAGTGAGACTTCATGGGGTTCAGCTGATAGTACGACGAGACCCCGTGTTCACATCCGTGTTTTCGGGGCCTTAGTTTTGCAAACAAATTTTAGGTACTCGCCTACACTTCAAAGACAACATTTCATCCTCCGACGGGATGGCCGTAGAGGACTATTCAGACGCGAGGATATGCTGAGAGCTTGTGTGATAGAATTCAATGAGTTAGATACTCACTTACACTAGTACTGAGTTTGCCTACAATAACAACTATCAGGCCAATATAGATATGGCTCCATTTGAGGCACTATATGGCAGGAAATGTAGGACTCCGCAGTCGGGACGAGGTTACAGAAGACCAGCAGTTCCGAACTAGCACAGATCACTTCGTGAGAAAGTTTTAAAGTTGTTCGTGATAACTTTGAAGATAGCAAGAGATAGACAGAAAAGTTATGCGCACAACCAGTCAGAGACTCAGCTTGAGATAGGTGACCAAGTCTTTGAAGATTCACCTTGAAAGGTGTGGCCGAGAGATTCGAAACGAGGCAAGCTTAGTCCAAGACACATATAGGACCTTATGAAATTGTGAGTGTGGGACCAAAGAGTCTGAAGGAAGTTACCCCTGCAGTTATCATGATTCAAGATACATTCCATGTCGATGATGAGGAAATATATCCCATCCCCACATATCGAGAGAGACCAGTTATAAGAAAGGAGAACTCGACTATGAAGAGATACTTGTGCATTGTGATCGCAAGGAACAAAAAGGAGGGAGCAAAGTGATCCATTAGCAAGTCTGTATGAAGAATCCGATGAGAGGGAGTGCAATTTACTGGGGGAGCCGAGGCCTGTGGCAGTACTTGCCAAGACTCTCACTTATTTTCCTGATGAGGTATTTTTCGCTTCTCTTCGAGTTTAGTTTATTCATTTCGGGAGGACCTAAATGTTCCCCAAGGAGGGAGGTGATTTGTAACACCTGCCCCGAGAGAGTGTACGCATACGATAATTAGGTGTATGTTATACCGCGTCACATCAGAGTATTTTTTGGAGATGAATTAGAAATTATAAATTTTTAACCCTGACCTTGAAGACTTAAAACAAGTACTAAATTGTCATTTACCAAAAAGGATATGTAAGACATGTAATTAAGTTAGAGACGTAATACAGTAGGAATTTCAAAAGTCGATTTGCAATATGAAAGCCAGAGGTGAAAGTATACTAATTGAAGTGAATAAGAATTAATAATAATGAATCGCGTAATTTTCGTGAAGTTCGAAATTTCTAGATCTCGATGATTTAAACTGACCACGTCATATGTCTGCCTCATGAATCTAGTGACTCCAGAAAGCTTCACACCCTCGGTGACAATAATATTTTTACTTAATTCTCAGTGACGAGTTTAGAGCGAAACTCGAAAAACGGGATTTTAGAAAATTCAAAATGACAAAATACTTGAAGAATATTTAATTAGATAAAGAAAATTAAAACGGACAAAATAAATTATTTCGGGCTGAACGACCAAAAGTGAATAAAGGGACACAGGTCCCACATCAAAAGAAAAAAAAAAAGAAGTTAAAATAAAAAAGGAATACAAGGCATTTTATATAGGATGGACGGAGAGAGCAAGTAGTGCAGAGACGAATTATCCTTTAAATTTTTCTTTACTTTCTTCAGATGATTTAAAATTCGACTTATTGATTACCTGGGATAAACACGAAAAGTGCTCTACGATTTGAGGGCTACGCAGGAGTACCAAACACAGATTTCACTCAAGAGAATTGGGTAAATATGCTTAAACCCAAATTTTTAGTTTTTTCCTCAGATCTACGCTATTCTAAAGGTCTTAATTTTTTCAGACCAAAGTTTATTACCACGATCGAGAGCTACGCGTGGACACCAAAATCTGCCATTACAATGGTATGGTGGGAAATTTTCCTACTTGTATTATTTCGAGCCTAAAGCTATATAACGGCTCTAATATTCTTGTATGCCATGTAAATTCAAATCCCAAAATTTTTAGATTGAGTTTAGAATTTTAGGAAATTTTGTAGGTACTCCGACTATTTTCTGACACCGGTCACTTTGACCTGTTTTCGAATGTTGGTTAAATTGCAGATCTATTCAACAGTTCCGACAAAATTTTCTAAATGTTTTGCGCTGCTTAGATCATACAAAAGTCCCTTAGTCTAGAATCTAGCCATATGCCTCAGGAATGGCAATTGGGCCCACATTTTCAAAATTTTAATTGTAGCACCAAGTGTGCAAATTGCTTGGTTGTGCCGACGTGTGATCTAATACATCGAAAGTGTAGGCCAAAAGCAAAGTATGAGCCGCTTAACCACCAAGTTTAGCGTTAAAAGAGTGAGTGTTCTAAACTCATTTTCCAAATACTAGTGTATTATTATTATTATTATAAATCGTTTAGACCGTATTTCATGGTTTTGAGTACAAACCATCTTTTCAAGCAGCAAGTAAGTAAATGGTTTTGAATAACAAACCATTTTTGCTAGCGTCAAAATGGTTTTTGAGTTAAAACCATTTTTGAAAAGTAAGTAAATGGTTTCTAAAATTGTAAACCATCTTTCGCTAGTAAAGGGCAAATGGGTTTTGAGTTAAACCATTTTTGAAAAGTACTGGTTTTAAATTGTAAAACCATACTTAAGCAAGGCAAGTAAAGCAAATGGTTTTGAATAATTAAAACCATTTTTCGCTAGCAAGGCAATGGTTTCAGTGTAAACCATTTTTCAAAGAGCAAGCAAAGGCAAGAAGAGTTTGAGAAAACAAGGCCTTCAGTTTGGCAAGAACCGCTGTAGGTGGTCCCAGATTTGGCACTGGTGGAAGTTAGACTCTTATACATGTATTGTAGTTTTGGTCTGGCCTGTAAGAAACAGGACATACATCATGCATTTGAAGGAGACCAATATTGTGTGGGTATATAAGGTTATGAGTTTAACTATATGGTGATGGCTAATTCTGTCAATTCCTGTTCATATTCACCGGAAAAAGGTGATGCGGACACTGTGTCCTTCACCCAAGACCTGGCCGCCTGTGCTTCCGTGTTCACTAGGGCGCCGCAGGGCAAAAATGTGCCTGGTTGATGTTTTATGAGCATAATATACAGCTTTTGAAAAATCAACTACTGGTTCCCTGGTCGCCTGTGCTTCCTGAGAGTTTTAAAGCAAATCCTGAGCCAAGCTCCCGCTAGATTTAAAAACGATCATGAGCCCAAGCTCTCGTGGATTTTAAAGAAACCAAGGAGCCCGTGCCCCGGCTTTTATTTTCAAAGAATGCGGCAGTCAAAGCCCTGCTTTTTGCAGAAAAAAGTTTTGAGAAACTTAAAGCAAAAGGTTTGTGAAAGGTTTTAAGAAACTTTTCAAACAAGATAAAGAAAAGCAAAGCAAGAAATCTGAGAAGTTTTATAAACTTCTAAGCAAACAATAAGAGAGTTTTATGTTTAAAGAAAAGCAAAGTAAGAAGGCAAAGAAAAGTTTTAGAAACTTTAAAAGCAAGTACAAAGAAGAATAATACTAGCTTCACAGAGTTTTTAGTCGTTAGAGTAAATCTACTGATTTTTCTGTGGAGTGGCTTCAAGATGCCCGCTTAATCGGGAAGGGGTGGTGTGTGTCACATAAACTACTTAATGGTATAAGTATTTATGGAAAGAAAGTTTAAGGCATAAATGTTTAATAATGTATAAATGGATTTTAATTGTATAAGTATGTATTATTTTGATATGTACTGAAAATGTTATATAAATGAAAATGTACACTCACTGAGCTCGTTTAGCTCACTCTTTTTTCATATGTTTCAACAAATATTTTCAGGACTCGAGACAAAAAGCATCGTAGAGTACTCGCGGCAAGGAGTCGAGCTTATCGAGGAGACGACGATGTGACCGCATTGAAAATAATTGTGATATTGTATATATGTGAATATTTTGTCATGTTTTGATAAAATTATGCATGGAATTGAAGAAGGTTTAAAATGTTTTTGATGATTTGAAAGAAATAAATGTATATATATGTATATTGTGTTTGATTGGGTTGTGGACGAGAGTCCTAATATGGAAGCGATGAATTGAAGTTTAGAAGTGTTTTTAAATGTTTACCGTGTTTGTAAATTTGGGAAAGTCCGAAAATGTAGGAAATCGCCTATTTCCCCGAAAAATCTAAGTGTTGGAAAAGAAAAAGAAAAGAAATTTTTTTAGCACTTCGCCTGCATTATTTTTAAAAGATATGTGAAGAATTGTAGCGGGGTTCGCTTCCACGGATTTTAATTTATGGTTTTAAGGAAAGTTTCTATATCCGCTTGAGTGCGGAGGTCCCCTTGCCCATGAGGTTAATCCGGTCGGGATCCTTCAACATGGTATCGTGAGCTAAGTTTTGAAAATGTTATAAAGATTTGAAAATTTTATTTTTATATGATTGTTTTTATGTTCTAAGCATTTCATATAAACAAAAATTTGTGTGATTTAAAATCATATATGCATTACATGACATATTAATTTTAATTCACAGAAAATGCGGCCACGAGGCCGACCACCCACCAGAGAGCTCCCGAAAGAGTACCACCACCCGAGGAACATGTTGATGAGTCCAAGGCATGTTCCTCCAACCGCAAAGATAGCCTAGGCCACCGCTCCAAAGGTCGTGAGGAGGATGACTTTAGAGCAAGATGGCTCGATGTTAGCCATAACATTTAATCAAATTCTGAGCCGACGGTGCCTACTGAGAGGGTAAGGAAATCAGAGGCAGAAATTATGACGTATAGGAGATCCTCGAAAGGCATGGTCGCGCTTAGAGGGTAAATGAGATGGTTAATTGAAATGCATGGGTTTAATTTAGCTTAAGTGAATCAATGACATTATGAATTATTAATTGTAATTGTTGAAAGAAAATGAAGAAATTGAATATAATGATGAATGTGTAATGTAGGATTTTGCCACCCTAGGAAAAGTATGGAAAAAGTTGATTGTTACAACAGAGTGATTATTGAGGCTAGGAGTTTGGCAGACTTGATATTATTGATATCCATGACTTTGATGTTATATTAGGTATGGATTTACTATTTAGACAACATGCTACAAAGGATTGTTATAGAAAGAGGTTAGGTCTTATAAGCCAAGGAAGACAGAGGTCGCTTTTATGTGGGTTAATAAAATACTACCTACCAATAATATGACGCTTATGTGGGCTAGTAAAATATTTCAAAGTTATATATCAAAGGTACCTAGCTTATGCTATTGAGGTGAGGGATAATGGTAGCCGAATGGAAGATATTCCGATAGTCAAATACCTTATGTATTTCCAGCAGAGGATCTTCTAGTATATATAAAAAAAAAAAAAAATATATATATATATATATATATATATATATATATATATATATATTAATTTTTAGATTGAAATGGACCCCTAGGATGTGTGAACTAATTGCTAAGGCACCTTATATGATGGCTCCTTAAAAGTTGAAAGAATTGAAAGAATTGAAAGTATAAACGGATGAGCTTCATGGAGTAAGTGGTTTTTGCCAGCCGGTACTTCGCCTGGGAGTGCCGGCTCATGATGAAAAAAATGATGAAAGTTTAAGATTGTATATTGATTAAGGTGAGTTGAACAAAGTGAAAATACTTAATCAACACCCATTTACACGGATTGATGATCTTTTGATCAATTATGTAGGAGCGAGGGTATTTTTTTGAAATGGATCTAAGCTCAGGTTACCATCAATTAAAGATTAGGTCAGAGGATGTTCCTATGACAACTTTCAAAACACGGTATAGGCATTATGAGTTCTTAGTCATGCTAGTTGGACTAACTTATATCCAGCCGCTTTTATGGATCTTATGAATAGGATCTTTCAAAATTTTTATTAACGGGCTTGTTATAGTATTCATTACGACATTTTAATCTATTTAAGCAAAGAATGAAGATCATGAGGAGCATCTAAGCAAATTCTATTACTTAGTGCCAAACTTAGTAAATTCTAGTTCTGGTTAGACAAAGGTTGCCTTCTAAGGCATGATTTCATGAAGGGGGTTTCGTTGATCCTCAAAAGATTGAGAAATTGTGAACTGAAACCACCTAATGAATGATGCGTAGATATAAAGTTTTCTAGGTTTAGCAAATATCTGCTGTCATATGATTTTCAAAGAAGTGGATCCTTTGACTAAATTGACAAGGAAAGATGAAAAAGTTTGTATGGAAAGAGACATGTCAAAAGATTCGGCGAACTAAAAAGGGAATTTTGACCTTAGCCCTAGCTTCATAATTCACAAAAGGGCAAAGGATATACGTATATCAGGATGTTTAGGCGTAGCTTAGGGGTGTTAATGCAACATGAAAATGTGATAGCATATGATTTAAGGCAATTGAAAAAGCATGAGCAGAATTATCTGAGACATAACCTAGAGTTGGTTGTTGTAGTCCTTGTTCTACGTATATGGAGGCATTACTGATATGGAGTTGCATGTAAAAATTTTTGCGTATCACAAGAACATGGCCATTTATTCATAGAAAAAAGTTAAATATGACAGAGAGATGGTCAACCCATATGATTACAGCACTATTTAGTACCATCGTGGAAATGTTAATGTGGTAAATCGATGCTCTTAGTAGAGTTTTTGCGGGTTCCATATCTCACCTAATGGTTGTGTACCTCCCTATGTTTATGGAATTGAGGTCTTTAGGTGCGAGACTAGAGTTGACAGATATTGGAGCCTTACTAGCTACATTTCATGTTAGTCCTGTACTAATAGACAAGATAAGGGAGCTATAGACTCAAGATACGATCATGATTAAATTGAAAAGGGAATAGTCTCGCGCTAAAAGGATTTTTAGTACTGCGTATTGGTATAGTGACGATAGGTCACAAGTTATGTGTACTAGATGTGGAAGATTAAAGAAATAAATATGGAAGAGGCTCACTTTCCGCAGACATATGCGATGCATCGTGGAAACACTAAAATGTATCATACCCTAAGGAATACTAGCGTGAGGGGTATAAAGAAAGATGTTGTGTAATTTATTTCCAAATGTCTCATTTGTCAAAAAGTTAAGGTCGAGCATCAAAGATTTTGCATGGTTCTTATAGCCCTTCCGATCCCTGAAATGGGAGAGAATCATGATGGATTTACTTCCACTTTGCCGTAGTGGTTATGGATGATATAGTGATTGTGGATAGATTGATTTAACCAAGAATTTCCTACCTATGGAAAAAATAGTGACTTAGTTGGAGAAGTCAATGAGTTGTATATAAAGAGATTGTACGATCACTGATGACCAATCTGAAAGAGCCATACAGACATTGAAGTTATGCTCAAGGCTTCAGGTGTTAGAGCTTAAAGGAAGTTAGGAAAGACATTTACCATTAAATGGAGTTTTCCTACAATAGTTATCATGCATTGAAATGGCGCCTATGAGGCCTTATATGGAAGGAAGTGTAGACTCACAGTCGATGAGGAAAGGGAGAGAAAATTTTTAGGTTCATAAATTGTTCAAAGCACGTATAATGTTAAAGTTATCAAAGGATAGATTAAAAAGATAAATTTTTAAGATCGATAGAAAGTTATGTTGATAACCCAAGGAGAGATTTTGGAATTTTAGGTGGATCGTATTTATGAGGATATCACCGGGAAAGGGTGTTGAGGCTCGAAAGAAAGGGAAGTTAAGTCCTCTCTATATGGGACTTTATGAAATTATGAAATAATTGGAGAGGTAGCGTTTCGCTGAAGGTTAATCGACCGCCGCTGTAATACATGACATATTTTACATTTCTATGCTTCGGAAGTATATGATGTATTCTTCACATGTGTTAAGAGATCAACCGTTGAATTGAAAGAAGATTTGACGATGAAGAAAGACTCTAAGAAATTAAGTTGATCGAATGATTAGGTTCTTTGAAACAAAGTGATTCCTTTAGTAAAGGTGTTTCGATGAATCACTAGAGAGGAAGTAACATGAGAATTTAAATTTCGAGATCGAAATTTTTATAAGGAGGGGTGATTGTAAAACCCCAACCTATTGAATGTTATAATAGCGCTTATTGAATCGATTTGAGGTTCAATGATAGAAGCGAGAGTGGATTAGAATTTAGAACGCTCCGACATCATTCATGAAGTGAAAATTTTCGAAAATTGTAAATCGGTGCCCAATGAATAGTGATTTTTTCTTATTTTATCCTACGGGAGGGGTTGCAAGGATTTTGAAGAAAATTTCGGCCTTAAGACTTTGAACCGATATTTAGAAGATAATGGGAGATTTATGAATAGTGATTCCGATCAAATTGGAGTCTCGTGGTTTAAATTTTTCTGAATCATTTTAAAATATTAAAAACCCGAATCAATCTGATAGTCTGAATTGTAAACCAAAACTGAGAGTTACAAACGGGTCCGCTTGGATAGTTTCGAAGGACCAACGTAATTCGATATCAACACGCTATTGTCCGACTTCCATTTAATGATTTTAAATCGATTTCTATGGATTTCAGAGTCAAATTCATCAGTGAAGGATTTAGTTAAAATATTTTGCGTTCAAATTTAAATATAGACGACTATAGAATATTTTTGACATATAACTTCAATATAAAAGCAATAACAAAGTAAATCGAGATAAAATTCGCTATAATGGAGATATTTAATTGTACTAGCCAATCAAAATCTTTCTTAATGGCTAAGTTATGATTTAAATAATGGTAAATGACTTTGTCCGGGAATGGGACCAATGAGAAGCTTGGATAAAAGAGTAATTCACTTTAAACCAACCAATGATATTGTTTTACTTAAGGGCACTTTTGGAATAATATTTTAAAGTCTAAAATTTGGGGATTTAAGTGCTCAAAAGAGGGGATCACGTAGAGGAGAGGAAAGAAAGGAGAAAAGAGAGAAAAGAAAGGGAAGAAAGGAAAAGGGGAAGAGAAAGGTTAGGCAAAGTGGTAGAGGTGAATTTTTATGCTCTTCAAGTCAAGTGATCTTCAAGTGGTAATCAAGGAGAGGAGCCAAAGAAACCTGCAAACAAGTAAAAGCCATGGTGGGAAAGTTAGGTTTGATGTTTTCCATGTTTAATGTCTTAAATTCTGGTATGGATGTTAAATTGATGGTATTTAAGGTTTAATGGTGCTGAATTTAATATCAATTGAGAAAGCCATGGTTTAGGTTAGGGTTTTGACAAAAATCAAGTGAGTAAGGGTTAGGGTTTGATAGTGAATTGTGTGTGTTATGTTGAAATGCGTATAATGCATCAGATTTAAGTGTTTAGAGTGAAAGAAAAATGGAAGAGAAACACAATTTGGTAAAATTTTGGGCAGCAGTCTCGGTACAGGAAATGTCCTGTTTTCTGTTTTGACCAGTTTTGGTATTTTGGCCATAACTTGCTCAATTTTGATCCGATTTGAGTGATTTAAGTGGCTACGTAAAATAGACTCTGAAGGAGAATGAAACTTAAGAAGAAGGTATTAAGCACCTGGATCCTATGGCCTAAATATTCACTCAAAGTAGGGACCATGCAAAGCCAAATTCTGGTTCAGTTTTTGAACATAGATTAGCCGGTTATTCGGACGTAAAGTGAGTTTCGGGTGTTCGAATCGTGGGTGATTCCACTGGAATAGAACCCTTAGCACCTTAGCTTTAAATGAGTATATGGACATAGTGTCAAAATAATATAAATGGCGACTCGGGAAAAAAAAAAATGAGTGTAATACAAACTGTTACTAGAAAATCGGTAATGACTATTGGCATGA
>JAEQBH010006571.1:0-116318 GCA_016808115.1 Tetrastigma voinierianum | reverse complement strand
GCATTATGGCATCCAACTTTGCCTCCATGGCTGTCATCTTGCTCAACTCCATGACTCCTTTTCCTCTGCTACTTCAACTTGAAAACTCAGATGGAGCTTTCATATTGCATTTTGCCAAGTCTTCTATCGGGATTCTCGTCTCTTCAAGACTCTTTACGCTTGAATGCTCCACAACATGAAGCATCGATAATACCTTAGATGCATCATTTAGAGCATGACACACTATGTCCATCCGATTCATTCCATGCATCGGCACCTCTGAGCAACCTCTTGAATCTTTCCCAAGCTACATATATGTGCCTCATCTTCCTCATTGAATACTATTATCTCTTCTTCCGTCTGGAAGTTGAGAGACGGGGAAAGAATCATTTCAAGTAGTTTCTACCAACCTTCCCAAGTATCAACCGAACCATGGTAAATGATCCATACCATGTGGATGCTATATCTCTCAAAGAAAATGGGGAAGAGATGCGGTACTTTATCACATCCGGTCCACATCATTCAGCCTTCATCAGATTCGCTATTCGAGAAATCTTCCCGTACCGCTTCGGTCTTCTGGGTGGGATGACCAAAGAACCGGGAGCGTTGTTGGAACCATTGTAATTATGGCCGGGCTTTAATTCGAAATTATTTGCATCTACAAAGAGGGTCAGTCTCGATTGTGTACTTATGAATATTGGCCTGCAAACTTCCATCAGGCCAGAATCTCTGAGCCTCCCGCCGCGCCGTCCTCTGCTCCTCCGTCCGGTCATGTCTCTCATCCGCCATAGCCGCGCTTCTCGCTCTTTTGTCTTAAGCTCCCCGAGTGTTGCTCAATTCGCAGGGTTCTGAATCAAGTCAGATCCCGTTTCCCTATGCATTAAACGTTTTCGAAATCAAAACACACTGTATTAATAGATTATTCTAATCTTAAGAATATGTCCAACATGGCTTCAGAAAAATTAGTGGCCGATGTAGCCACCGCTTGCAAAGCCATTTTTGTTCTTTTCTTAAAAAATATCCAAATTAGTATTTCCTTCTTTCTCGGTCGTATCATCGATCTAATTAATTCTTTCATAATCCCCTAAGAACTACAATATATAAAACTTGTTTGCCTTTTTCTAAATAGACTAAAACCCCTCAATTTAACATAACTACAAGAGCCTTACAATTCTCTTGTGTCCATGTTATCTTGGATAAGCTTGCTTGATAAAATTATTGTCTCTTGATATTCTTGATTTAAAAATGGGATCTAGTCTATGACACTGCAAGTGCACAGGTCACACAAGTAGTAAAATCTGAATGTAAGTCCAGGTATCATTCCCACAGAGATTGATATGCGAATTACAGATCAATTACCCCAACTACTAAAATTTCATACTATTTGGACTCAAAACTCATAGTGAAAGTTTTATCTAAACAACACAAATTTAAAATCCTATACTATTGAATATGTTCAAATTAAGCTAAAATAAAAGTAAATGAATAAAAATAAATTTTCTATAAAAGAATGGATTAATCAGTCAGGAGAACGAAACTATCAATTAAATATAATTAATACCAATTCAAGACTAAACCATTGCTCTATTTTATGTATGGATCTGATTTTTGTCCAAGATTTCCAACATTGAATCGATTTCCGTATATTCACCTATTAGATATCCTTGCTTCTCTCGGCGATGATTCACCATACCGATTCTAAATAGATCTTGCAAGATCCGGTGTTTTTTCTTTCTGGCGATTTCACACCCATTTCCCCGTTGGATGAAGAGATCTCTTGCTTACCTTTTCTCGGGATTTTAGCTAAGTTCTACTACTTAATCAAGGCCAATCCCTCATCATATTTATCCCCTTTCCTTTATTTGATCTGTTAACACTGTGGATTGGTCGCACTCAGAGATTAAGGTGAACTCTCTTATTATTTATATTGTTAAATACACTCCTCCAAATCAATTATGAGCGAACGTGATTTATCAAAATGAACTCTGTAGAGCCTCGCTAGCTCATTAATGGTAGCTCAACATACCTTAAAAGAATGCTCAACTCTGAGTCTCCTTCGCCTCAGTCACTAGGGCATCCTGGAGATACCAGTAGATATCTCCCAACAAGGTCAAAATTTACTATCGTGTAAACCTATCCACAAGAAAAACGACACCGATTAAGTAAAACCGAACCCAAATTGCCTCCTAAATCAAAAGTAGAAAGATATTGACTTAAATGTAAATCAAACTAACAGAGCGTAGCCTCTGACATCAATTTAATTAAGAAATGGAGCACCAATCACTGACAACCAATCGTGAATTGCAATAAAACTGAAAGAAAAATGAATCTTAAATCACCTAGATCATACCCCAGTGCACATCAAGAAAATAACATAACTAAAAATCCAAATACCTGTTCTCTCACAATTCGCAGATTCAAAACCAGTACGGTAAAACTAAAAATAAAAAATTAAAATCTACTCTAAAATATACATCAGTTCCTCTTCTTTTCCCTTTTGATGGGTAGTGAAAAAGGAGAAACCACTACTATCTAAAGCCATCTATTTATACCCCAAAGAATCTGGCCTTAACCCTCAAAATGCCCGTGGAAATACAAAGAAAAAGCCGCTCATCGTGCCTCTATGTCACAAATTCTCGGGGCTTGATGTCACACAGACTGTCTGGATTGTTCATGGATCACGCCACCTTCTTCCTTTCCGCAGAACCACTTAGTCTCACAAATTCTCAATCAATATCATGATGATCAAGTGATGTCGCTGGCATCTTTCGTCTGTTCCTTCCTCAACAAGACGCCGGGCGACCTCGGGCCACATTTGTCACGAGCATCATTGCCTCCGGCCTTCCAAATTTCCGAAAGGATGTGTTTTTTAGGGCCGCACCACTTTGTCGCTTGTATGATCACCGTCAGTGACTCCTTGAATCTCACGCATCAGTCAGTACCTTCTCGCTTTATCTCTTTCATTTTTATGTCGCCATCTCTCATGATGTCGCTGATTCCTTGCTTCCATTTCTTTATTCAAAGTTGCAACCTCGGGCCGACGCTGTAACCGATTTCTTTCTTCCCATAACTATATTCCGTGTCACGACATCAAAGTGGTGTCGCGACTCATTTTTTCCGCCAGCCTTTCTTTAGGTCACTGAAAGAGTGGTGTCGCGACACCATTTCGGAAATCTCGAATTTCAAAAGTCAAGCTTATTCCTTCAGTGTTTCTATTTAATATGTATTCGCACCTCTTTGAAACTCGTTTTCGCTGCACCTCAAACACTCAGTATATGTCGCGACATCAATGATGTTTTACATGAATGGAACCCAGTGTTAAAACTTAGGGTTGGTAACCCTTTCTTTGCAAAGACTTCTCTTGTGTCAGATAGATTAACCTGTCTCGACCATGTGTCGCTAATGAAATGGAACCCAGTGCATTAAAAACTAGCTTCCATAACCCTTTCTTCAAAGACTTCAGGCTTCACAGACTAATCCCGGTCGCGACCTCAAAGTGGAAAGCCAAGTACATCATTCAAACCTTTAGTGTCGCGACATCAAGATGATGTCTTGGCTACGAATTTCTTCATGAGCCCCTTTAGTCTCGACCACGCTTTGTCGCAATCCTCATTTTTCAAGTCACGACTTCACTTGTTCAAGTTTTCTTTGCTTCAAGAGCTGAATTTGTTAGATCACAATTCTGAATGGATTAAACTCCATATACTTCGTCGACTTAAATTTCCGGGCCGTGACTTCACCTCAATAAGTAGCCGATTTCTTTCCGATTTTTGGCAAATTGAAGCCACGTATTTTCCTCGCAAAATGAATGAAACAATATCCACTTTTTCTTTCAAACAACCAACATTTATCTCATAATAAACTCAGAAAAATGGATTAAAAATCTAATGAGTTTTTAGACTCATCATGCTGCTAATCATATGTTCCCATATTCTTCTTGTTTTACCTCTATGTCTCATACGTCTTATGTTCCTGCCGCATCGTTGATGCCATGCCTACAAAGAAGTGTTGGTTCTTTTTCCTAATCTCTTTTTTTTCATGTTTAATATATTTAAACCCTGCCACATCAATCTTCTTCGCTGGTCACTAGATTCTGGCAATGTAGTCACTTTTTCTTCTTATTCTTGTTTTGCGCAAGATTTGTAGTCTCTAAAGCTGATTAGGATAGGCCATAGGAATAGGGGATTATAGTTGTTTTGAATATTTTAAAGTGTTTTGCTATCAAGTATCACGCGCACTATTTGGATTTGTCATCTTTATCGCTGAAATAGCCTTCTAGTTTTCATTTATGTGGCATTATTCATTTATCATGTCGCTTTCTGCTCAAATTTTTGCATCCATAGGGCTATAGGGAGTTATAAAACTCAACATTTTTCTAATCAGAGTGGATGCAAACTAGCAAAATTTTCACTTACCTTAACTTAAATGCTGCTTCTTCAAATCCATTTTGATCTAATTCATTCTAATGTATGAGGTTTCTTTGTTCTACAAAAGGAGGGTCCTTGAGAATATGCTTACTTAATGAGATGATCATAATTGTTATTGTTGGGTTATTTGATGAAACTTGCTTCACCTGAGATGATACAAAGCCTTTCATGTTTTGTAAAACTCAACATTTTAGAAGTTATTAAATGGGTTTCATGTGTGATCTGGGTGTATATTAATTTCAATAAATTTCTTGGAGTTGTTTGCCTTAGATGGAACAATGCAACAAACTTCGTGTATATCTATTCCTGCGCAAAATGGTGTTGCTGAAAGAAAACATAGGCATATTGTTGAAACTGCTCAATTTATCTTATCGTCAGCTTCTGTTCCTAGTGAATTTTGGGGAGAAGTTGTTCTTACTATTGTAACTTTGATTAATACTATTCTTTCCTCTCATATTTCAGGTGTTTCTCCTTTCGAGAAATTATACAGTATGCCTATATTATTCTTTTTCTTTAGAGTCTTTGGTTGTACCACTTCTTCTTAAACCTCATGTGTAGCGAGTGCTGTCCTCTCATATGTTATTCGCCTTTCTTAGTTATAGAAAAGGGGCCGCGCTGGTACCATGCTGTAGATCTAAATTCACTAAAACTTTTATGTCTCTGTCATACAAGTGTTGTTTTTCTCGAATATATACCTTTTCTATTCCATCTTCTATTCATGACTTTACTAGATTTGATCTTATTCGTATTGATCCATTTTATGAGGATTCTAATAACTTGTAATCTCAGGTTCTAGTACTTCAAATACCCCTTCTCATGTTCTTCCTCCTTTTCCTTTGCATCATACTCAACGTGTTGGTACTAATAGTTCTATAGGTATAGACACTTTTCTCTCTAAGATACCTGAAGCTCCCTTTTCTCCTATGGTCCCTCAAGCTCTGCTTGAGATTATAGATACACCTCTATGCCCATCCACGTTGTTCAGAAGTCTACAAAATCACATGATTTCCGTTTATTTGTTATTCTTCATCTTTACTTCATTTCCAAATTTTCTATTCACTGCTTTCTTTCTGAGCCTTCTTCCTATAAAGAGGCACCGATCCATCGTTACAAACAACCATGGATGAGGAACTTCCTGCCGCGATAACATTGTGTGCTTCGATTCGGGTTCCTCTACCTCTCGTAAGAGTGTTGCTGGTCGGTCGTTAGGGTGTATAAGATTAAGACTAATTTCGATGGATCTATTGAACAATTCAAAGCTAGGTTGGTTAAAAATGATATTATATACAATGCAGCATAAAGATGGATTATGAGGAGACTTTGTTCATGTTGCTAAAAATGACTACAATTTTACTCAATTATAGAATGCCTCAACAATGGTGTATCTAATAACTTGATGTTATATAAATGACCTTAAATTGATCTTTTCAAGAAGAAAGCCATATGGAACCCCTCCCTTGTGCTTCCTTATGATTTTGGGTATGTTTGCAAGCTCATGGAAGACATATATCGTTCTCAAACAAGCACCTCGTGGCCGATTCGAGAAATTTATGTCAGGACTCCTCTTGGATTCACAAGCAAGAGTTGCGATTGAGGTTTTTGTTAAGTGTACTGATACTAGTCGTGTCATTCTTTTCTTATATGTTGGATGACACATTTATTAATGTGATGATGTTGATGGTATTTTGTACTTTGAATACGTATAGCTAAACAATTTCAAATGAAGGATCTAGGTCCTTACGATATTGGTATCAAGTAGCCTATTCGCTTAGATGTACTTTTCAATCAAAAACATGTGATATTCAAGGTGCCAGATCACACAATGTAAAATCCTGCTGATACTCCCATCAAAGTAATCCTCTTATGATGGTGTGCTCACGTGATCCTTCTACATTATACTGCACTATTGTTTCGGGAGCTGGCATAATCTTTGCTATTACCGCCTGATATTGCTTATGTTGTCATGCTTGTTAGTCAATTTGTTGCTTCCCACTATAGTTCATTGGGCGCCGTTTCTTCGTATTTTCGCGATTCTCGCAATACTCTTCAACGCCTTTCATTTCTATCTATCTCCTTCGAACTACGGCATACTCGCTATCGACATGGTGTTGACTCCATAAATCGCAAACTATGCATCGGGTTTCTATATCTTTTGGGTGATTCTCTTATTTCTTGGAAGAGTAAGAAACAACCTATTATCTCTCTAATCCTATGTATTATGACAACAAAAGTGCTATTCATATTTCTCACAGTTCAGTTTTTCATGAACGAACCAAACACATTGAAATTAATTGTCACCTTACACGTCATCATTTCAAGCATGACACCATCACTTTACCTTTTGTTTCTTCTTCGTTGTAGCTTGCATATTTCTTTACTAAGTCAAATTCTGTTTTCCGTTTTTGTTTTCTCGTTGACAAAATCTCGATGCTTATAGCACTGCAGACGTGAGCTCGAGAGAGTAAGAATTAAATTATTTCCTAATATTCAGGATCTTTTTTCTTAGCACTCTAGATTTGTTTCTGAGATCTTTAAGATGTTCATGCCTTAATGTGATCTGTTATGTAAATTTTTAATTAATTCATTGAAGTCAAGATTCTCGCCTTTTTCTCTTGCTCCCAATCAGTTTCTAATGTTAACATCAATATAAACTCCAAAGTCCAATCAACTAACACTATGCATTGCATCTATTCATCATATATTGTTATGTTATAATATTAAGCTCTCAAAGCTAGTTTAAATCTTATAAACTCAAATAAATTCAATAATGATACATTTATTATGAAAGAGACTTTCATATTATTGAAAGAGTTGAGGTATATATATATATATATATACTCATATAAGGACAAAATAGTAATAAAATAAAGCCAATAAAAGGAAACCTTAAATATATTTGATAGTACCTCCATGACAGGTGCTAGAAATAACACAAATCTTGTTATACAGTGAGGCAAGACCGAGATGTAGATTTGGCAGTGTTGCCGTAAGCTAGCCAACAACCCGGATATGAAACACATCGAGTTTAACACCAACTGTGCTATGAATAAACAGATAATCAATCGCAAGGTGTTTATGCGAATGAAATACAAGATTAGCGGAGAGATATGATACTAAGGTTGTCCGAGGAACAAGGGCGATGATACAAACTACACTCAGCAGTTTAGACAAATAATGTCCACCTTCCATTGCAATTTGCAGTAGTAGTCGCAATTTGCATGATACTTAGCCTCAGTGGAAGAACGAGCAATTGTGCGTTGCTTTGTAGAACTCTAGAAAATTGGATTAGCGCCTAAGAAAATAAGAAAACCACTTGTGGAGGTACAATCATCTAGGTTACCAACCCAATAATAATGAGAACCATGCAAGCTTCATAAAGTGTTTGGTAATGTTTCAGATACCAAGGGATCTTACTAATAAGATATCAAGCTACGCTTGATCGCCTCTCTAATGTGCCCTGGATGGCTTACATAAATGCTGGGGAGAGTTTATTCACGAAAAGGAAATATATATCAGTCAACTTAGATATGGGAGGCTACCAACCACTCGACAGATGGTGGTATCGACCATCGAGTACCATTTGTAGCACGTAGAAGTACCCATGGTGTTTATGTAAAGACAGGTTTGAGTTTATATGTTATGTTTGCTCGTAAGGTCAATAATATACTTTGTTGAGATAGTAGAAGACCCGTGAAGGGCAAACCTCAACTCCACAAAAGAAAGATATAACTCTAAAGATCCTCAGGGAGAATTTGGGAGAGCAAAGCTACCAAGAGGATTGCTCACACAAGCAGTGTCACCACCTCCCAATAATCAAATCATCAACATAAACCAAGAAGGAAATAGAGAAGCGCACACGCAGAGTAAAACAAAGAGGGACAAGTCCGTCACTGGATGTGACAGCTAAAGAAAGAGTGCATGTGCAGAGCTCCCGGTACCAAGCTCGCTGCTTGTTTGAGCCCATAACAGCCTCCTGCAAAGTACAACATGATGCAGCAGAGACCACTGGCCACGCCTTACGCTACAACATGAGAACCTCCTCCGGTGATGATGCCCATTTGAGAAAAGCAGGCTGCTTACACCAAGCGCAATTCACTTGTAGATTGAGCAATGCTGGGCACAAGATGCACGGAGCGATGAGATTTATCACAAGACCGAAAGTCTCGGAAAGCCGCACAATGTCCGACTGCAGAAAGCCTTTAGCAACAAGGCTACTTTATACTCGGCAATGTGAGTCGTCAAGATTTTGTTTGATGCAAAACACCCATTTGTTGTCTACTATATTCCACCCCGGTCTCAGTGCAACTGTGCTCCAAGTATTGTTCTGATGAGAGCATCAGGTTCCTCTCAGACGTCGAACCCACTTCAGATCTGAGATCTGGCAACAAAAAGGCCCGCAACAGCTGGAATTATGGTAGGAGGCTATATTTTGGTCGGGCTTCAAGATGGCATTTAGAACTAGTTTGTAATGGGATGATTTGGCTTAGTGGGGGAGAGGGAGAAGGTGAATCGCTGGGAGTCAGGTCGAATGGGTAAGGGGGTCCGGCGTATGACAAGGAGGGTGGGAGAGGTGCCTGACCCAACAATCCACTGGCGAGGACAAGGGCTCCATGAGGGATCGAGGATGGAGTCAATAAGAGGACGTGGGATGATGGCATGAGTGCAATAATAGCGATGGTCGACAAGATGGGTAGGAGATGAGGACGCAGGGTCAATCAAGGACGGGGGCTGGGATGGTGATGAGTGCAACAAATGGGTGAGGTCGACAGATGGGTAGATGCAGGCTCATTTGAGGGATACGGGGATGGTGATGAGTGCAAATTACTGGTAAGGTCAACGTATCGATAAAGGAGATGCACTCTTCTGCAGGCTGTGGATGGGTGATGAGCGCAACATTGGGTGAGGCCACGAGTACGGGTAGGGGGAGAGCGGAGTTGGATAGCGGCACGAGGTAAACAATGAAGCGAGGAGTGAAGAGTCTCGTGGTTCCCTACTAATGGGCAGAGGCAGAAGAGAGACAAACAACATTTCCCACACAAACTGATATGACGGACACAAAGATTTTTTTTCGAGGGTAGGTCATAATAGAGAAAGGTAAATTTGAGTGAGATAACCCAGAAAAGGCATAAGGATTGGATTTGGGATCGAGTTTGTGGGAAGAATAGGGACGCAACCAGGGAAAACATAAACAACTGAAGACACGGATTGAATGGGTCAGGAGCTTTGTTAAATAACTTTTCAAAAGAGGAACCAATGGAAAGACCAACTTTAGGCATTCTATTTATTAGAATAGATGCAATGTGAAAGTAAAAAGCATACGACTCAAAAAGTGTGAGAGGGACGGATGCTTGATGTAGGTGAGTGAGACCCATTCACAATATGCCGATGTTCGCATTCGTGGTCACCCGCAGTATTATGTCTGGCAAGAGTGTGGGGAGGTGTAGTGAGATGGGTTATACCATGGGTTGCAAGAAAGGATCGAAGAACTAAAAATTCGCCCTATTATTTGTGTAAAGTGTTTTAATTGTGGTGGTGAAATAGTTTTCAACAAGTTGCTTGAAGGCGACAAAGGTGGAATGCACATCTGATTTCCGACGTAACGGGTAAAGCCAATTATACTTTGTGTAATGATCAACAAAAATAACATAATAGTGAAAACCATCATAAGATGAAACGGGTGAGGTCCAAGCATCAGAAAAAATGATATTAAGAGGAGAGGAAGAGGTAATGCTTGATTTAGCAAAAGGTAACTTATGGCTTTTATTAATATTATAGGAGTTACAAAGAAAGAATATAAACACTTCTGGAAAGGAAATATTTGAGACCACTTAAATTTGCGAAAAATATGTAAAAGACTCGATGACTTTAGAAGATTCATGCCATGGAGATAGCTAAAAAAGAGGACTAATCAAGAAGACAGAACTAAGGTGGAAGACCCAAGGGGGATTGACTTCTGCTGATAATAGACATCGTCTTTACACTGCCCGCGAACTAGAGTGATCCTCGTGTGACGATCCCACACCTGAAAGAAAGAGTAAAAAAATAGGACATTAATAGGGTTATCAGCACAAAGGGCAGAGACCAAAATAAGGATTTTTAGACATTGTAGGGACATGTAACACATTAGTAAATAATAATGGTGTAGGGATAGAGGTAAGGATGAAAAAACCAATGTTAGCAATAGATAAACCTGTACCATCACCAATAAGAACACCGTCATAGGCGGTGTATGGCTCATGAAGGGCCAAGGTAGTAAGATCCATGGTCACATGGTGAGAGGCGCCCAAATCAACGACCCAATCCGGAGAGTTACCAGGATCAGAGTAATGGATTATAGTATAGGCATAAGGTGTAGTGAAGGTTGGGCGCTGAGCTCGGACAGGGGCGGGTGGAAGAGATGCAAGTGCCGAGGTGGATTGATGACTGCACTACCTAGCAGAGTGCCTAGGTAGGTGGAGGTAGCGACTATGCCTGAGTTGGGTCGGTGGAGCTGGATGTCGTGGGGACAATGGAGGAGTAGTTGGTCAGGGCCAGGGGCAGGGCAAAGTGCGTCAAGTAAGGGCCATGAATGTTGAGATTGACTATGGTTCCGTCTTCCACTAAGCAAAGCATTGACGATGACGGCGCTAATCAAAGTAACTAGCCGCAGCGGCCTGGCAGAGGCGCTGTTAAAGGAACCGAAATTCTCAATCAGCCTCAACTAAGTAGTCGCCAACAATTTCGCAGCAACAAAGTCTCTAAGCTTGTAGGGCATGGGATATGTGTGAGTAGGCCGGGCCAAGTCCGTTCAAAACATGGATGGAGAGCTCATCAAAGTCAACAGAGACATTCATAAGGGCAAGAGAGTCAATATTGTATTTGACATCTGTATTTTATTTGGTTCAAACTAAAATAATTACTATTAATTTTTAAACTCATTAATTTTACTTGGATAAGGAAATTGGTCTTTGTAATTTGTTAAGAAATTAAATCTAAATAAATCAAAGTATAAGTCAAACTATTTTTAGTAAAATTATTTTAAGTATTTATTTAAAAAAAAAAGATTTCCATAATTTTCAACAAGAATTATAAGTGATTTTTTAATTATCATAAATAAAATTTTGAATTTGATCAAATCTCTATTTTTTTAAAATATTTTCAAATTAAAATTACATCATGATAAAAAAGATCTTAATTTTGGATATATTTGAGGGTTTTTTTTTATTAAAACATTATTTTATATAAGAGTTTCTCTTGAAAATATTACAATTTCAAAATTTTCTATTAAAGCAAAATGACTAAATTGCCTCTTACATGTTAAGTAAATATTATTTTCTACTTTACCAAGTGGCATCTTTAAAAAAGACTTATATTTTATGTTTTGAATAGTATAAGGGGTTTATTTTAACATTTTAAAGTACTATGGGAAAAAATGAAAGTATAAGGGTTAAAACAAATTGTTTTTATTATTTACCCCCATCATCCTTATCCTTATCCTCGTTCTAATATAGTTTGATTGTGAATTTTTATTCATTTCATGTCCATAGAAGGATTGGGTATTCATAGCCTACCCTAATACACTATTCTAATTTATGAAATGAATTGTTTTAAAAAATTATGAATATTAAAAAAATAATTTATCATGGGCAAGGTAATAAGAATTATTGTGATGTGATTTCATGAAACCAATAAAAATACAAACACAATCAAACATTATACAATAAATAATAATATAAATATGCTAAAATTTATATGTTATATATTTAATCGGGTATTCGGGTTAGGGATGGGTAGGATGTACTTAGACCCGTCCTTATCATTGAATTTGAAAATCTTTATACCCGATTACCTCAATATTTAATTGAGCTAAAATGTTCCTCCATCCTCCTCCATTCGGATAGGTTATCGGAAGAAATTGTCAAACCTAGAAACAAGTCCTTATGTTTTCATAAAATATCCTATATTGTATTCATATTTAATCTAATCATAAATTGAATCGTTTTTAACAAAACTTCTTGTTTACAAAATGAGTAAATAATATAGAATTTTTTTAAAATTGATAAAGTTTAAGTGTTCATGAATACAACTCCTATATGCTATGAAAATTCAAAAATTTTATATATAGCTTGGATGGATTATGGGAAATAATTATATGCGAGTGCCTATTAATGTACTATATCTCCTCAACCCACTCCTTTATTTATTCTCTTTTAAATTAATTTTAAATAACCAAACACAAAAAAATTCCTCCAACTCATCTTCATTCCACTCTCTATTTCTACTTAACTAAAATGACCTTACTAAATGTGGTGAGTCATTTGAGCCTTTTAAAATTTTCTCACCTTTTTTCTCTCTATCTCTCTAAGTATGTGTTTTACTTTTTTAAATTATTTGAAGCTAAATTTAAAACGCTGCAGAAATTGTAGAGCCATGATCGGGAAATAATTTTAAGTCATAACTAAAATAAATGAATTTAATATTTAAATATATTTTTGAAGAACTATTTTACTGGGAATTTATCGAGATGCTCTAAGTAACGTATATTGCTTTTAATTTTATTGGTGGAAGAAGTGTAAAAAATTACCTGATCTCATTCTCCAACCGAAGATAATGATTGGCATAAAACTATTGCCCCCAAACTCTGACGAGATTCCCAAAATAAGAAAAGAAAGAGAATAATGGAGGAGAAGAAGGATCATGGAAGTAAACGATTTGGAGTCTTGGACCTTCTAGCAAGGATGCCTTTATTTTTAAAATCCCATGTCCTTAGCTTTTATTTATTTTTTGTTCCGGATTTCTCAATTAATTAATCTTAAAAACTAAGGCACTTTAGACTATCGACTTTAATATTATTTATAAGGATTTGTATCTAATCATATAGATATAGCCCCTTTGAGTAAAAACTTTTTGACAAAACTATATTATGACATCAAGGTTAGAACCATATTTGATAAAACATCTAACAAGCTGTAAGTACCATATCAGTAAATATTACGTTGTACCTAATATATATGGTAGACCCAAGGTACCTAACACATATGGTAGCACCTAAGGTTATATATAAGATTTGTTAAGATCATTTACTCAATGATTTTATTTTCTTATCAAATATTTTTAAATCGTGACCACCTTGTTTTCGTGATTTTTTGTTTTAATTTTTCAAACAAATTGAAATGGTAACAAGTTTGATTCCTATTTTTGAAATTTTGTTTTATGTTTTAAAAAACAAAAAGAATAAGAAAAACATGAATTACACATTTCCTTATCAGTTTTTTTTTTTTTTTTTTTTGGAGAACAAAGAAAATACTAAATTAAAAAACCAATAACAATTTTATATTATCACCAAATAATACCACTAATATAACATGTGTTAGTTTTCCAAACTTTTTCCGGTGACGGGGAGGATGGGATATCATAATCCACCTTCAAAAATTCAATTATTTTGCATTATTTATGAAAAACTTGTGTATGATCTTTAATTCCAAAAGGAAGAAAAATGCAGACCAAACCAAGTGCGGCCCCCTACGTGTTGGGTCAATTGCCTGAGAGAGGTAAATGTGAAACGGAGAGAGAGAGAGGCCAGAGATTGAAATGTTTGATTAAGGAAGCGGGAAAAAACACGATGGGAATACTTGAATGTTACATGCTTTCACTCTCATTTACCTCACACAGCTCATGACAACTAATGATGAGTTTCCGTATTCAATGCCTAATCAATTCTCAATGTCAAGCTCCTTACCCGCCCTTTTTATATCTAATATCTCTCTCTCCACCTCTATCTAGTTCTAGCTCTTATATAAATTTCTTCCATGTCACAATCTCATCTTCTGAGGTCTCTATAGATAAATTCATTTAAAGTTTGTCTACCATTCTTTTAGGATTTGGGGTTCTGGGTTTTGAGCTTTGTTTCTTGGATCCCTTGTGCAAATCTCATCTTTTAAGGCTTTGCAGACAAATTCTTTGAATGCCCAGATAGAGTTTTGGATTTGTGTTTGTGGGTATTGTTTAGTTTTTCTGATTGATTCATGGGTCATTGTGTATTCCTGTTGTCTGCTCGTTCTTCATTTTTGTGGGTTTGTGTAATTCTTCATATCTTGAAGATCAAGAGAGAGATAGGATTACTGAGCTGCCGGGTCAGCCGAAGAACGTTGGCTTCTCTCAGTATTCTGGGTATGTGACAGTGAATAAACAGGCTGGGAGGGCATTGTTTTACTGGTTGGTTGAGTCGCCGGCGAGTCGTGGAGCTGAGTCGAGACCGCTCGTGCTGTGGCTCAATGGAGGTCCTGGGTGTTCTTCTGTTGTATATGAGGAGCTGGAAGATATCTGAATTCCTTTCTAATATGCCTGATGGGAAGACTCTCTTCACCAATCCTTACGCTTGGAACAATCGTATGTGAAAAAATTGACAAGGCACATCTCTTTTCTTTAATTTAAGGATTGTATATTTGTATATGCATAGTCCATTTTCATGTTTCTGAGAATTAATCAATTCTTTGGTTTCTTTTGTTTTGTTTTGGCAGGCAAATTTGTTATTCTTAATCTCCAGCTGAGTAGGTTTATATTCCATGTGACTTCAGATTTGTATACTGCTGGCGACCAGAGAACAGGCATGCTTAAATATGGAACTCTGCTATTAACACATTCTCACTCAAATCGATGTGTTTTTTGCAATGTAAAGATTGAACAAGAATGCATTTTAGTTGATTATGTAGTTTTTAGTAAAGTTAGCTGATTTTTTCTTTACTCTTATTCATGCTTGATCGTGTCTTGTGGGAGTTTGTAGCTGAAGATGATATACATTTCTCTATCAATTGGTTTTGAACGTTTCCCAGTACAAGCACAGAGATTTTATATTGCTGAGAGAGTTATGCAGGTCCTATTTCGCCCATCTCTAAATACAGAGCAATAGACTGGATGGCTGAATGAACTGAAATTGCCATCTATCTTTCAGGTCATTATGTTCTCAATTGTCTCAAATTGTTCATCGACGAACAAGGGAATTCAGAATCCCATTATCAATTTCAAGGGTTTCTTGCTATGATTCTTGAATTTTTTTTTTATGATATGCCAAGATGCAGTATCACTTTGCCAATTTCTTTTTTGTCTTTTTAATGGTATGTTCCCCTTTTCTTTCTTTATAGGTGGGCAACGCTGTTACTGATGATTATCATGATTACATTGGCACATTTGAGTATCGGTGGACCTAAGTGTTTGATTTCGAATTCCACCTATAAAATCCTTAGAGCTAGTTTCAGACCTTGGTTCCCAGTTCTGTTAATCGTCGAGTGTAATGCATCTAGGCCCTGAATCTTGCGGACGCAGATAGGGAAATATCGATCCATAGCATTTTCTACACGTGCCCTTGTGAATGACACTTCATCATTGAGGCGCAACTTAAGGGGCCATTATGTAAGTCATTGTTAACCACATGTTCTTGACTAGATAAAGTGATTAGGAGATTCCATATCGTACTAGACATAATGACGGCACTATTGTATGGACATGATACTTTGTATGGAACAGCCTAGTGCTGCTTCCTCTCTTTGAGGTAGACTCAAATGCAAACACGATAATGCCCTTGGCCAATCCCCTTGATAATTTTTTCCAAATTCTGTTTGCCTGTTTGTGTGTGATCTAAATTTGTTTACACTCAATTTCATGTTCCATAGCAGCTGCTTCCTCTGTTTGATGTAGACTCAAATGCAACATGACAATGCCCCTTGGCCAACCCTTGAGATAATTTTGCCAAATTCTGTTTGCCTGGGCCTCTTTAGGACCCAATTGAAGGTACCACTCAAGGTTCAGTCTAATTCCTGTGTGAAAAAAATAGACTAGGTTATGTTATACTAATGACAAATTTTTGCACCTCTCAGTTAGTTTTAGCTGTTGAGACTGTCACTGAATGTCAAGTCTAAAACTGCCAAGTTTCCCTGAGTTCCGTCCCTTGCTCCACATTGTTGTAAGCTGAGAAACGGGTCTTGGTCCTTCTAGCCTCATTCTGTACTCAAAATTGTGCTTTCCTTTTCCCTTTTTCAAGGTCTCTATCAGCATTTATATGGCTCCAGTAACCATGATAAAGTTGGGATGGAACTATAAGTGGATGCCACTAAATTAACATGAGCTTCAACCTAGAGTTGAGGACCACATAAAAGTTATGGCAATCAATTTCCCCTGCAGATGGGTTCACAACTTTTTTTTCTATTTTCTGGTGGATTTTATTATCTGTTAAAAGAGATTAAAATTGAGAGATAACCTTTTTCTTTTTCTCTGTAGATTTTATTATCTGTGACAATAATCATTACTGATTAAACAATTTCAAAATTGTAGTGGTTGGCCTATCATAAAATTGACAAATTTTTGCTTAGGTATTGCTTCATATTTGTGGTGATTAAATTGCCTTTTCATTTTGCATCAACAGTCCAGCAGTTTAAGAGTCACTTTTTTTGCTTAATTTGGTTACATCCCTAAAAATTCAGCAGTACCTTTAGATAACTTACTTTGTTCCTTTCAATCTCAGCCATGGATGTCTAGAGCATACGATCCCTGTACTGAGAGGCATTCGGAAGTGTACTTCAATCTGCCCGAAGTGCAGAGGGCACTCCACGCCAATGTAACTGGAATCTCCTATCCATGGAAAACTTGCAGGTTATTTGAATCTTGGTGATCTAATACCTTTATATGTACTTGCTAGGTTAGCATGGTTAATTCGGAATTTCTTCTCTCTTCAGCAATATTGTTGGAATCTACTGGGCTGATTCTCCATTATCCATGTCTTCCACTTATCATTAACTCATAGCTATATACCATGATATGCGCTTAGGTAATGTAATTTTTTCTCTTTGCTGATTATCTTTCTTTCCATTATGTTAGTGGAATTTTATGAGACCATCTAGAACATGATGTAGTATTAGTACTAATGAACAGAGCCTTGTTCTACCACTCAAATTATTGGGGCTCTTTATTAAAGCACCACTTCTTGTTGTTCCTACCTTGTTCCAAAAGCTGCATTAATAGGTTATCACTTTTTTGGTCAACTCTGGGAATACTTATGAAACTTGCTTTAGTGCCATCTAAAAACAAAGACTTTTAAATGACTATTTGGAGAAAAAAAAAAGAACCCTCTTTGGATTTGTTGCAACTTGTGCAGCCCACGCCCTCCAACCCCATCCGTAGATTGATTGGTTGCAGCGTTGAAGAGGATTTATTCAATTTCAACTCGAGCTTTCTGCCTAACACCTTATGAATGAATGGCCTTTTTTAAACCCCTGTATTTGGAAAACCCCTTGATTTTGTAGGATCTATTTGGGGAAGCTGTTAATCCATGGTCACCTCAGGTGGGGATACCATCTATGGTACAAGATTTTCAACAAAATAGGAGCACCCCACATTTTCCTGGCTTTTCTTTTGACTGTTTTGATGTTTCATCATTGTTGTTATCTTGAATTTGACTTTTGCTTGTGATTTAATGTACTTGAATGCCAGGGACTCTGTGATTAGAGTTCCATATTGTTTCTTAATGTTGAATGGCTACATTACTTTATATTGTTTATCTGAAGTTGGATCTGAATTCAGTTTTTCCTTGTAAGTTCTTTTTTCCTCTTTTTCTTTTTCTAATGTCCTGCATCTAATGGACAGATTGAACTCATTCATCCAGTGGAGATACCGGAGCGTGATTCCTATTAATAAAATATCAGATATATACTCCATTTACGTTTCCGAAGCCTTAAACTCATTTTCTTCAACTGGTACGCATGGTACGACAACAAAAAGGTAACCTTCAAGAAATTAAGCTTCTCAGATGGAAATTTTAAGTTCTCTTTTACACAAACTTCAACAACGTTATTTAATTTTGTGCTGCAAGAATAGTATCCTAACTTAAAATGCAACCTGGCCCTATAATATTAACAATCATGGCTGTGATATTTAGGTTGGTGGATGGAGCCAAGTATACAAAGGGCTGACATTTGTGACAGTAACCGGAGCCGGACATGAGGTTCCTCTTCACCGTCCTCGACAAGCTTATATTCTATTCAGATCATTTCTACAGAACAAGCCCATGCTGTTGAACCAACCTCCTGATCAACAACCTTTCAGTGCACATATTGATTTCAGGAGGAATACAAGCCACTGTAGTTGGAAAAACAATGAACAAAGATGGCATTTCCTCACGCCCTCCCATCATATTCTTGCCTCTTTAATGGGCACAGTTCTTATTTTTCTTTTTAGTCAAGAAAAAATATATAGAAATCTGTGATTGATTCCTGTATCTTTAAGTCATGAAAGTTATCTTAATGCTTCCTTTTTCCAAAATGCCAGAAACATCTATGAGACCGTGGCACAAACTTTGTCCAATTTGAGATTAAAAATTTATTGTTATGGAAAGTAAGAGTATGCATGATCGTGATTTTAGTTGCAGTATGTTGGGTTTCCCTCCTTTATGGGACTCATCAATTTGCTAAATATGGTTTTGTTATTTTGGCATGCACCTAGCTTTGTAAAGACTTTTAAGATATCCAAGACTGTTTAGCATGACTCACATATCCAACAGACTAGTTCTGGCGTAAAATATTCTCGGGTATTGGTTTGGAATCTTCAAGGGAAAAAAAAAAGGTTTTGGTGGCATTTTTTTTTTGGGATGATATCATCTTGGTTGGCTTGGTAAGAAGGCATTCGGGCAATCTTTGGTTCAAGAAAAATTCAGTCTTCTTCTTCTCCATTTTGGTGCCAAAATCAGCAAGTTTGTTCTTCAAGTGTATAATGCTTTACTTAGATATGGGTTTCGCGCTTGTTCTCTGAGATTCGTCTACTTTTATGGAGTATTTTTCCTCTCAGATTACACTGGTGTTTGTAGGTAAGGCTTATGCCTTTAGCCACTTTGTAAACTCCTTTGGTGATAGTGCTAAACTGACCATTATCGCCGGACGCATTCCTGCTATTTGAGGGAACCACGAACTAAGGTGTGCTCATTTATTTTCTATATTTTATTTATGTCATATTGCTTCCATTGATTTACACTTGTAGAAAGCCATTTTTCCCAACATCCGTATCGTAGCATCGGTATTAATTCGTTCAGCCCACATTATATTTCAGTGCGCGAATTATGGACTAAGAACGTTGTATGTTGCCTCACTGGTACAAATTGGTGACTTGGAAAACTAAATGGAAGACCTGTTTTGTAAAGATTTAAATAATCCATAGAGGGTGATAGTGGCAACCTGGAAGGAATGAAAGATGATGAGTGGAAAAGCTAGATCAAGGTTCGCTGATTCTAAGAATGGATTGATGATAGTGTCTTTCATCACGCTCTACAGTACCCAGCACATGGTCTTTGGACCAAATTGAGAGTCATTATGATAGAAAGATACGCTATGAATAAAAGTTGCATTTTATTTCGAAAGCTCGACTTAAATATAAGGAGGGTGCTCCTATTGCGTGAGCATTCAATGAGATTAAGAACATTGTGAATCAAGCTGGTCACATGAAAATACTTTCGATATGAGCTGCAAGCTGAAAGCATTTGTCTACTCTTCAAACTGGAAACTTTGGTGGTCAGCATTTAGTAACTCGCACCGATGGAGCGGGTACAATGAGTCAAGCTACCGCAGTCGCTGAATGTAGTAGATACAGAAAACACGTTCTTCTCAATTCCGAGGCACTTGTGATGGAAAACCGGGGGAGAGGCAGGAGTAAGAGTAGGGCTCCGCACAACCGTGATAAATCTAGAGGTCGTTCGGCTCATCAAAGAGCATGTTGAGTGTTATTATTGTCACAAGAAAGGCACATGAAGCGGAGTGCATAAAACTCAAGTATGAGCAAAACAAAAGAGAAAATCTCGTAGAAAACAAAATGATACAAACAGATATCGGCGGTGAACTCCAAGGATTATCCGTGATTTATGCTGGGTTAATTTGATCGCTAAGAGATGGATTTGGGTAATCGACTGAGCTTCATTTCATGTTATCATGGAAGACTTTGATTTACCATGAATTTGCAATGTCCAGATGGGAAATAAAGATGTAAAAATTGTCGGCATGGGTGATATTGTTGAACAACATCGATGCAATTGTTGCTTTGAGATGGAGGCACTGTACCCGATATTCTGGCCAATTTAATCTCCGCTGAAAGTTGGGACGATGAAGGCTACAACAACAATTTCAGTGATGGAAAATGGAAGCTCTCCCAAAGGTTCTCTACTGGGTAGCAAAAGGAAAGCAGAAGATCGCCTTCTTTGGCACTATGCAAGCAAAAATCACGAGGGTGTCAGAATACCTTAGAGAATGACTCATCCAATCGGAATCTATGGCATAGAAGGCTCGACATACGAGCGGCAGGATTGCAAGTTTTGTCCAAGAAAGAGCTTGGGCTGGGACAAAAAGGGTACGCCTTGAAAACTCAGGTTCATTGTTTCCATGGTAAACAAAACAGAATATCATTCCGTAGAAACATTGTATCTAGAAAATCTCATGTTCTAGATTTGCTACATTCCATGTATGTGGTCCTTGAAAGTTAGGACACTGGTGGTGCTTTATACTTTGTCACTTTATCGATGATCACTCTAGAAAAGTTTGTGCTATACACCGAAAAACTAAAGATCAAGTTCTAGACGTGTTTACATTTTCGTGCCATCGTTGGAAAGAGAGAACTGCAGACGTAAATGTATCGCCTGATAATGGTGGTGAAATATATCGACATTTGATCAGCATTGCACCAATCACTAAGACGCGTGAAAGACAAATGAAAAGACACCTCAATAGAACGGGGTTGCAGGGAGAATGAATCGCACCATTCTTGAGAGAGTAAGATGTTTGCTCTCACATTCTAAATTGCCAAGATCTTTTTGGGGTGAGGCAATGAGGACAACAGTTGATCTTATCAATTTGTTCTCTGGGCCCGCTTGAATGGTGATGTGCCAAAAGTTCGGGATGCGGGAAAGAAGTCTCTTATGATCACTGAGGGTACTGGTCGCAGAGCTTTGATCTATATTCCAAAAGATGAGGTCCAAGCTTGATCCAGTGCCAAAGCAAAGGCATATTTCTCAAGCATGGCATGAAGAACTCACATGTGTCAGATGATCCATTTGACAAGAAAGTTGTCAAAGAAGTCGATGTTGTTTTCTTGGAAGATCGACTATCAAGACATTGACAAGCTCGAAGTTAGCCGAGTCTAGCATCGATGATCTTGCTTCGCACTTAAATCCTCTGACCCACCTATTGTTCATGATATTAATGAGGAAGTGCGTATACCTAATGATGATGCAAACAGAAGATGATGTTAAGCCGTAGATCGAGGGAGCAACCACCCCAAGAGTCACTACCACGCATAATCGCTAAGGAGATAACCATTGGCAGAAAAACAACCATCCGTAAAATATTCTTCAAATGAGTATGTGATGATATCGTATCAAGGCGAGCCAAAGGAGACTGACAAGAAGTCTTAGAAGCATGAGAACAAAACTGAATGGCTTAAGGCAATGAAAGAGGAAATGAAGTCTTTGCATGGGAATCACACCTATGATTTGGTGAAGCCACCTAAAAAGAAGAAAATTTTGAAAAATAAATGGGTCTTCAGACGAAAGAATGATGGGAATAGTTCTCAACCGAGATTCAAGGCATGCATGACTTGTTGTGAAAGGTTTTGGTCAGAGGAAGGGAGTTGATTTTGATGAGATATTTCACCAGTTATGAAGATGTCCTCCATTCCAACCGCGCTTGGTATAGCCGTGGAGTATGAATTTAGAAGTCGAAAGCAAATTTTGATGTGAAGACCGCATTTTTGCATGGTGACTTAGAAGAGGAAATTTATATGGAGCAACCTGAGGGCTTCATAGATAAGGGTAATGATCAGTTAGTTTGCAAATTGAAGAAGAGCTTGTATGGATTGAAGCAAGCATCGAGGCAGTGGTATAGAAAATTTGATTCTTTCATGATTGACCATGGGTATTCAAGAACCACTTCTGTATCATCAAGCCAGAAGAAATATCCGTATGGTAATTTTATTATTCTCTTGCTTTATTTGCCGATAGATATGCTCATCAGGGTCAAGACATGAGCAAGAGATTAGGCAAGGTGAAGTCACTGAGAAAGTACTTTTCCGTTGAAGGATTTAAGTCCAACAAAGCAAATTCGATAATAATCGCTCGTGACATCACGGTGGCCACCTGGTTATGAGAATTATATTAAAAGGTTCTCGAGAGGTTCAATATGGACAAAGCAAAGGCTCAGACTGTCTCACTCTTAGAGGCCACTCAAACCTAGTTCAAGTCTTGTCCACAAGTGATGAAGAGAAAAATGAGATACGTAAAATTCCTATGCTTCCAATAGCTTGGTTCTTCGATGTATGCCTGTACTCAACGATATTGCTCAATTTAGTCAGGGGTTGTTACTTTACCATCCAACCTGAGCGTCATCGAAAGCGTACAGCTGAACGGATTCCGAGGTATCTTCGTGGCACTTCAAAGATGAGTTGTGTCGGTAAAGGCGAGCCTATTCTCGATTTGTGTCTACGATTCTCGATATATCGGGTGATATTTGATGAAGCCGAAAATCTACTGCTATTTGATTACTTTGGGTGTGGGGAGCAAAGTGGGCATGACAATCAAGATTACATAAATGTGTTTCTCTCTCACCAAAAGTCAGTTCATCACATCATAAAAGCTTGCAAAAAGAATTTTATCAGGTTGAAGAAATTTCGTAAGAGTCAGTTTGAAATAAGAAAGGTATGTCCTTTATCATGGATAGTCTTAGTGCAACCATCAGAGTAAAATTCTTCATTTCATTTGAGATCAAACACATTGATAAGAGTATATCATTGATTCGTGGATGTCTTGAATGATAGTTGTTTCAACTTGAAAAGTTCACACCTCGATGAGACACTTCCTGACAAGGACCAAAGATGAGAAGTGTCGATTTTCGTGGAATGTCAAATCCCCACATAAGCTTCGGAGGGGGAGAATTGTTGCTCCTCTCCTCTTTATGGGACTCCATCAATTACAATATGAATGATATTGGCATGCACCTTGCTTTAGCGCATGACTCGTATATTCAAGACTTGTTTTGGCGCATGACTCTTGACATATCCAAGACTCGCTTGGCGCATGACTCTTATTGGTTTGTAATCTTCAAGGAAAAGGTTTTGTGGCAATTTTTTTCGGGGGGATGATATCATCTTGGTTGGCTTGGTAAGAAGGCATTCAAGGCTTCCTTTTGGTTCAAGAAAATCTAGTCTTCTTCTCCATTTTGGTGCCACAAAATCGCTGAGCCACCTCAAGTGAACGTTTCACTTGATATTCGGGGGGGTTTCTTGCGGTTTGGTCTTGAGATTTGGTTCACTTTTTTTTGAGGTATTTTCCTCTTGTGATTTACACCTTGGTGTGTTTGTAAGACTTATGCCTTTTGCCACTCTTGTAAACTCTTTTGGCAGATAGTGAAGAAATTGACCTAACGGCCAATGCGACGCACTCTGGGTTATTCGAGGGAACCACGTAAATCTTGTGCTCATTTATTTTATATTATTTTATTTTATGTCATATTGCTTTCATTGATTTACACTTATGGGAAAGCCTATTTTTTCAACATGCATTCACAAGCATATTTTTACTATATTTTGTGCGTAAATGTTTTCTTTAGGTATTTAAAGAGTAATGAAAATCATCTATCAAATGTTTGGATAAAAACCATAGGGAGTTATTTTATATTTCTTTATTATGAAACATTGGGGAAGAATTCTAAATAATCCATCCCAAATTGGACAAATGAAGATGAAGAGGGGAACATTCAATCATGGGTCCATTCTGACTTGAGAGACCATCGAGCAAATATTAAGCCACCCATGATGTGGTCCAACATTTTGCCTCCTTTCTTCAAATGAAAAGGGATAGATGAAAAGTGAGTATACTGCTTCAATATGCCTTCCACTTCAAAAGGTGAACCCCAACTTCCATCAATTTTTTGAAAAAACATTATCTCCATGTCCCCCCTTATATCCTCTTGATTGGACCCATCTTTTAAGTTTCTTTGAACCCTCAAATGGAAAGGTTGAATGAATCTAGTTCAATTTCTAAAGGATATAGACCATTTGACTTACGTGGGGCTTGAAATTTTGAAAAATAAAGGAAAAATTAGTATTAAAATTATGAACTTTCATATCTTTTGCATTTTATCCTTATTGTGCTTGTTTTAAATATAAACTACGCGAATTTTGTTTTTATGTCCACAAATAAGATCTCAACTCACCCTGTCACTGCAATGACTTAAACAATGTCGCTTTTAATACTGTAACTATACATTTAAAACAAAGTTATAATATAAAAAACAAAATTTATCAAAGTTGCTGTATTTAAAAAGAAAACTTTTTGTTCACGATTTAAATGTAAAAATGAAAAAAGTTTAGGATTTCAATACTAATTTTCCCACAAAAAAAAAAAAGCTCTATTAGGGTTTGAACCTTGGACAGTTTAGAGGACAAACCCATAGGGTTTGTTTGGTTTCTATTTTTGAAAATTGTTCTTGAGAATAGTTTTTGATAACACCGAGAACATCATTTTGGTGTTATTTGAAAACTATTTTTGTTCTCTCTACTTAGCGCTGTGTTCTCTTTTTTAAAACAACACTAAAAAACAACTTGAAACTAAAGTGTTCCACTGCTTTCCTTATTCTTTATTTTTAAGAATAGAAAATGGGGCTTAAAAAACATGAACCAAACTAGCTCTTAACAACTACATTACATTACTAACTTTGCTTTAATAATGCATTTGAAAATAATTTGCCCCATTTAGTTCATTTTCTGGCTCCGCTATTACATATGATCTCTTATTAATGAAAATGAAAAATTGAAGTTGGATTAAATTTTTCATGATATTAAAATTTTGCTACTTGTTCTATTTATTATTTCCTATTTCGTATTTTAATGTGTATATACATACCCTTCTAAAGGGTCCAAAGATGGTACCATCAATAGATATAAAACATTGCTCATTGTATAAGTGCTTTTTCAAAGATCCATCATTTGAAACGAACCATTTGGATTGATTTACGGAGCAATGATGTTATAGTAAGAAGTTCTAATATAAACAAAAATGTTCTCTTCAGGATGGAAGCTAAAGTTCGATATGTCATTAGGAGCACTCATTATGGGATAACAATATGAGCACATCTTTCGAGAATAAACGAAATCAAGTAGATGATCTTGTGGTCTGACTCAAGTTGTATAGGGGTGAGATGAGTTTATAAGGATTTCATGTTTAAATCCAAGAACAAAAATACTATGGTAACAGAAGTAAATAAAAATGAATAGAAGTCAAAAAATCGAAATCAAGTAGAACGGTGAGAAATTAGTGATATATCTGTTAGAGTCGATGTACAATGGAAGCCTAGATCATGATTGAATAAGATGTGTGATAAACTAATGTCATCATCCTTAGGGTTTTTTAACCTTTGGGACCTTTCAAGCTATTCTAGTCGTGACAAACGCTGTGGGCGTGCCTAATCACAGATGCGAGACAGGAGAATGTGGCTGGGTCCTAAGGAGAGAGGTATATTTATAGACACAAAATCCTAACCTTATAGGGTTACTTGTCTGACAAGCAACTAATCCCTACCTTACAGGGTTTCTTGCCTATTAAGTAACCAAACTTCGCCTTATCATGTTTCTCGCTCCAGGTTTGACAATTAATGGACTATGTCACTAATTAGCTAGCTTGGGGATCCCATGGCCCATTAATAATTCTGGCTCTTGATCAATGACTCAGATTGTTTCTAGAGCATAAATACAACAATCTCCCACTTGCTTAGAAGCAAGTTTGGGACCACTATCTTATTCGGTGCTATTCCACTAAAAGCCTAGATGTGATCTCCAAGATTAATAATGTACATATTAAATGTATTTTTCCTTTGTAAAATACCAATAATCAATCACAAGGGTTTCTATCAATCGATTAGTTATTTATTCTCTTAACTTATTAGTTTCTTCTAATCTGATCCAACAATGCACTAGCCAAGGTCTTTCAACATCCAAGTATCGGAAAGTATATCATATATATTTCATAAATCGATTTTTGTGATATCTCATGCTCTTGTAGTAAACAGATCATTATTCCCAAATCATCAAGGTATTGGTCTTTAAAAGGAGCCTCACTTATTGCTAACTCAAAGAATGATCATTACTTGACTACCTATTTATAATATACTCAGGATTAAGAAAATACCTACAACTAATATTGCTTGAGATTTTAATCCCTATTTCACAGAATATTACCTTTAGTTAAATCCAATTCTCTCAAAATGAGCACAATGATAATCCAACTTTAATATTGTACAATAACTAAGACATATTATTTCATAGAATATTACAAATTTAAATTAAAGTGCCAAACTTTACTTATCAATTGTAAGATTTATCCATTAATATGGAGAAAACTCACATTCATGTCTCACGGACAGACCATATGATCATATACTGCATAATTAATCTGGACCTTATATGTGAAACAACGTGTATAAGAATTTAAGAAATTCTTACCATTAAAATCAGAAATTGAAATTACAAATAGTCTTGCTCGTATAGCATAAAAGTAATGAACTCCCACTTACTCTAAAGTAAGCCTGAGACACTCCTAAGACCCATACAATTTATATTCTTCTCAAACACATGTTCAGGAAGGGACTTGGTAAAAGGGTATGCTAGGTTCTCTTCATATGCAATTTTACTAGAGTCAATATCCTCTTGGAAATCAGAGTCCGTATAACCAAGTATTCCAAGACTCCCACTGGAATACACCAACATATAATCCCTCGTTCTCTTTAGATACTTGAGTATATGTTTTCACTACAATCTAGTGTTCTTCTTCGAGATTTGATTTGTATCGACTTACGATTCCCACTTCATAGCAAATATCTCACCCAAAGTGTATAAATAAATATACGAGACTACCTATATAATCCAAGGTTTCACTCACGAAGTTCTTTCTCCTTAGGAGTTTTATGTGATTGTCCCTTAGAAAGATGAATTCCATATCTAAAGGGTAGAAATCCTCTCTTAGAATTCTCCATGCCAAAACTAGCCACTACAAAACTTGGGACAGAGCTAACACCTTATTCTTATGATTTCATAAAAGTTTGATTCCTAGAATATAGTTAGCTTGACCCAAGTCTCTCATATCAAAATGTTATTTCAGGTAACCCCTTATGTTCGACAACACCACTGGTTCCAATTAACAAGATGTCATTTATGTAAAGAACACAAGCGCCATTGTACCTTGAATAATTTATACACACATGGTTTACTAGGGCTATTTTCTTGTAGATCAACTGTTTCCAAACGGCCTTTACCCTCAGAGCTTTACAAGAGACCATACTTATTTTGAACCCATAGATTCCATCTCATGGTCCATTGCCCTTTTTCACTCTTGTGCATCAACATCCTCTAATGCTTCTTCGTATGTGGTGACTTGATACATCTTTCCTAATAAAGCATGCCTTGCAGGTTTATGTATTATCCTCCCACTACAAGTTTACTACATTGGTTGTTGTACATTCACAAGAGGATTCAAGTTTTGTGGTTCAAGTGGATTTCCAATCTCTTTATTATTTTCTTGTTCTCGAAGCTGAATTGGGTCTTGAGTTTGCTTCCCCGTGTTCGTTTAGTTTTGGGCACATACAGGCATATTCCCCTCTTTGAACATCAACAAGAAACAGGGGTGGAAAATTAGGAGTTTCTTGTGCACCTCGAACATAGTCAAGCTCTTCAAGAACCACTTTGCTCATAGGTTTAAAATTGTTCATATAATCATCTTCTAAGAAAGTGGCATGAGTGCTCACTATTACCTTCTTTTCCTTTGGATTTTAAATATTCAACTTCTGGTTCCTCAGGAATAGCTAATAAGCACAACATTTACATATGAGATTCCAAACTTCCGTGGATTTCCCTGTACTAAGACATGTGTCGGGACACCCCAAATCCGAATATGGTTAAAAACTAGGTTTGCGCCCTTTCCATAACTCTGTGGGTGTCTTTGAAACATATTTGGATGGAATCAAGCTACATTTGTAAAATTGTTATTTCTAATCCATATACCTAGAACGACAATGTGTAACTAAGCATCGACTCACCATATCTAAAAGGTTATGTTCCTCCCTTAGAGACTCCATTTTGTCAGCGTCTGGCAGGCTGAGAGATAATGAGAAATGATCCTTTAACCAAGAAGACTCGAACTCCCCATATAAGTATTCACCGCCTCGATCACCGGTCAGCTTGGATATGGATGCCTAAATACTTTTTCCCTCGGGCCTTAGTATTCTGAAACCAAAAGCTTCAGACTTATGACGCATTAGGTAAACATATCCATATCTTGAGTAGTCATTGATAAAGGTGATGAAATACCCATACTCGCCTCTGGCTTGAACGTTAGTGTGTACCAATCCCAACTACTTAGTAGCACGATTTCCTTTGGTCTACAAGGCCCCCTTTGTCATTTTACCTTCAAAACATGATTCATACAAAGCAGGTCAAAGATCACAATCAAAAAGCCCACTTTTAATCAAAACCATGAATTCTCTATTAGATTATGACCTAATCGTGAAGTGCCCTAAACAGGTTATATTTGAAAACTTTCCTTTTCTTAGATAAGGTGAGTTGCCCATCATCAATATGTTCAATGACATTAATACTATATGCAAAATGAGTTAAAAATACAGATCATTCATCAATAGTCCGGGGCAAATAAAAGTATTATTACTTCTTATTGAAATTGAGGAATTAAATCAAGATCAGTTAATCCAAGGCAACTAAACAACTAACAAAAAAAATAAAATTCTCTTAAAATCCGGAACAAATAAATAGTCTAATAAAAGTAAAGTTTTAAAAACGCAATTGTCCCACTGCCATTACATAAACATATTCTTCATTTCCCAATTTTAATATTCTTTGTCCTTTACTGAGTAGGCTGCTTTGTTTGATCCACTGCAAAGAGTAACAAACATGGTTAGTGACTCTTGACTCAATGATCCATTTAATAATATAATTTCACCAAAAACAAGCCTCAACAACATTTAGACTACCCATACCCTTTTTTAGGGCAATCCTTCTACAAGGATCTTTGTCTCGCAGACTAAAGCACTTTGCCTTTCTCGCTTTTCACAGAAATTGGTTTGATACTGTCCTCGTTCCTTTGCTTCTTGTTCCTTTTCCCACCATTGGGTTTCCCTTTAGGTTTTGAGGAACTTTTAGCATGATAAGCACTTCCTTTCTTCACGAGAGACCTTTTAGCACTCTCAAGCTCATGCATCAAATCAATAGGAGTAAGCTTTAGTTTGTTCATGTTATAGTTTATTTTTAATTGACTGAAGTTATCTGGTAGAGATTCCAAGATCATGTCAACCTTCATCTCTTGTTCCAAGATCATGCTAACCTTTATCTCTTGTTCCAACTTAGCCCTCATCTCTTCTGTAGTACTATTACTTTTAGCAAACATCCTATCTAGAGTTTAAACCATGTCCGATACACACACTAGATCGTTAATTTGCTTCCATAAATGTTCTGCAACACTGACAATAATATAATAGTGAGTTGTCGATTCTCCGCTAAGTTAATCGCAAATTTATTCCTTAGCTCTCTTCGCTACACCAAGGCTCCTCGGGTTTCATAGTTGTTGTAATAAATTTGATTCTTCAAAATCAAGGACATATGTCGTAATTACTTCCATCCAATGGTTTTGACTCCAAAATTGTAGTCAGAGGTGGATTACAGATGTCATTTCTTCAAAAAAAAAAACACGAATCAACAAATATACCAATATGTAGGTTTGATTATTGCAACATTATCCTAGTTTCCATTATAAACACTCATGAGTACCGTTATAAATAAAACTAATATTTTGACCATGATATGGAAAGTGTCCCAATTAAGGTCGCCTCCTCGAAAAACTCGAATATTAACCCATGACAATAGTGAGTTTCTATGTTAATACACCAAGAAATTCCCTAGGTAAGTCGTGGGGTCATGTGAGTCCTCCTAAAACTCTTACCTTGAAGCTTATCGCCCTTGTGACAAGACTCTCTATATGCACTAAGTCACTAAATGAGAATTGATCCGAACTTTCTCAAATAATACATGTATTAATTCAAACTTTGTTTCAATAAACTTCGCTTTCACGAACACTAATATGGCCTCGCTTGAGGATTATTAATGTTACTAAAATTGAATGTAATAACCATTAATTTAATTCCAAAATTATCATTAATATCCAAGTGTTGTCGACGTTGAGCCGTACAACCTCATTAAAATTTTAAAATTATTTTAGATCAAATCCAATAAAATCTGGTCATGTTTATCTGTTGGGGGCATCACATAACTATTTTATTATCGATCTTACTGGAGCCCGTATGCTTCAAATTAATTAAAATAAATTTAACTTAGACAGAGACAATAAATCAAATTATGGTTGTCAGTATGTTGCAAAACTTAAGTCATAAGTATTATCGTCACTATATTATTATCAAATTTGTAGGTTTTGAGCTGATTTATTATGTTATTAACCTCAATGTCGTTTCATCATCTTTGATTTTTAGTGATTTAAAGGTCACGCGAGGCGCTGGTCCGACCGAATGGCGGATTCGAACCCGTTCGTGGCACGAGACTATATTGGGACTCTTACTTGTTTTTTTTTTTTTCTCGTAGTCGAACTTCAGACTCAGTATACAAGTCACTTCATAACAAAATCATTTATATATACAAAAAGAACTTACCACGGAGTGGTGTCCATCAATATCTATACACATATACTGAGTCCCATTTACTTATACATATACAAAACCAACTTTACCTTTCAATTACATATTCGGAGCGCATAACCTACTGTGATGAACCCCTACTAGTGTACCGGCTCACCTGCTTATAAAGATCAGATGTCCTGCCATGCCTACACGATTAAAACTCGTGCTAAGCTTACGCTTTTAGTAGAAACGATTCCTATAACTTATACTGGTACAGATGCATTTATAATGAATCATAATGAACATCTAACAATAACAGATATCGAATCTTCACGAATTCATAACACATTTACATACATAATTATCCTTGTAACAAACTTTATGCTTCGTTTTCAGATCTCCTCGTGATACCCGGGATCAACCTTATACTTATAGAAAACTTATACTTACTCGTGATCTTACACGGCGGCAAGATTTATCTTATTCATCCCAGAGGTCAAGCATATTTATACTTATCTCCCGTGAGGACACATACTTTATACTTATCTCCCGTAGGACACATATCATAGATTTCCCTGCATGCGATAATCGAGCTTTATACATATAATTTATACTTATCTCAATGTGAGACATATACTTCTATTCGCATTCCTCAGATACGTATTCAGATCTCCTAAAGGACATATATATCTACTTATACCGATACTTGTCTCTGACTCATACCTATTTAGATCCTCCATGAGGAGGTACAGGTGTTAGATCTTATCTGGTGTTCCACAGATGTGACAGAAAACTTATTCTATGAGCTCAGATCTATACTGTACCATGGAGCACATCCCTGTCTACTAGTCCTATACTGTATTACTCCAGTTTATCTTCGGTGGTTTGGATCATACCAGGTACAGCTGATTATACTGAGTCCCTAATATCTTATACCAGCCATGCGAGCTTTGTTCTTATTCTGATCCAGTACTTTATAAAAACAAATAATACTATTCCTATTTTTGGAACCTGATAGTACTCAGGCCATTTATTACTTATAATGTCTTATTGGGATCTTATACTTGTGTCACAGAGCTTATTCTTGTATTTCGGATCTTATACTTGTATTTTGGATCTTATACTTGTATTTTGGATCTTATACTTGTATTACGGAGCATATACTTACATTACGGTTACTACAATTTGTATTACGCATCTTATACTTGCATTACTTAGATATCCTCGCTTCTCGGATCTTATACGTATTCAAATACCTTCTTGAATCATTTTCTTTTTTTCGCGTTTTAGTTTGTGATTTCACATATTACTATAGAAGTCGACATTCACGCATATATTCAAATGTTTAATCTCACCTCGGGGTTTGTCATTCAAAGAGTAATGGATCTCATGATTCAATATCGCAATCCTCATTATTATAGAAGGACACCACACGCGCGATTGCTTGTTGAATCCTCGTCCCGTTTTATTATTCAAGAGCAATGTGATCTCACATTTAATATTGCAACCTCACATATTACTATAGAAGTTGCAACCTCACATATTACTATAGAAGCTCTGAGATTTCATTTGGCGTATTCGCTTGTTGAATCCTCGCCCCGTTTTGTCATTCAAGATAATGTGATCTCGACATTCAATTGCAATCTCACATATTACTATAGAAGTCGACATTCATGACAGATTCAATTGTTGAATCCTGTCCCGCTTTGTCATTCAAGAGCAATGCGGGATTCACATTCATTGCAATCTCACATATTACTATAAGCCTATATCTGCGCACGATTCAATGGCAATTTCGCTCACGGTCGGCCCACTGAGCAAACGCGATTTCATGGAACAGACCGAACGCAAGCCCGCCATCGCATGGCAGCGTCGAATACGCAGGATGTCAAAGCACCGATCAAAACGCTGCGACTCATTCATTCATGTATTTCATATCATTCGCTATCTTCTCGGATTAGGCGATAATAATCATATATAACTTGACCACATTGGCGTGTTTTATGATATTACTTTCGTTTCATGTTCATGTTCATGTTTCAGTTCGCTTTCATATTTCATATCATATTCATATTTCATGAACACATCTATACATATTGCATTTCATATACTTGTACAGTATAATGCCTATGTATTCACACATCATTCATGTATTCTTGTTCCTCTATGAATCTACTTTACTTAGAAATTGGAATCATTCCAATTGAATTATCCAAACTCAAGTTATGGTACATGCAAAACTTAGCTGTCATTTTGCCCATTTTACACTAGGGACATTTTTTGAAATACCCATTTTCAAAGTGTCTTGACTCATATTTGACACTGGTCTTTGTACTTCTTTTGAAGCTTAAGGTGCTAAGGGTTTCCTCTCCAACTGAATCACCCAAATCGAGCACCGACATTCGATATGTCCTAAACAACTGACTACTCTATGTTCAAAAATCGAACTTAAAATCGCTTTTTAACATAACCCCCACTTCAGTGAATTTCCCTGGATACATAGTCAGACCTAAATGCATTCATTTCAGTTGTTTTATTCTCCTTGAAGTTCGAAGGTTTAACCGGGCAATCTTGAATCATCAAACTGAGTGCAAATGATCAAGCTGATTATCAAAATGGTTAATACCGGGTCCGTAATAGAGCATCAAGTACCAATACGAATTTTTGGTACCTGAGATCAAATGATCAGACATATGGTAATCGGGTACCACTACGCTCGTACCGTACCACCCCGAAATTCTCCAATGGTGGTTTTTCTTCCTTTTTCCATATTTTTCCCACCCAAAACCAACCTTCAATAATCAATAGACACTCCCAAACCACTCCATATTAATCTTGTAACCTCTATTCTACTCAAATCATCTTTCAATATATATCTTTCTTCAAAAACATTTCATGAATTACTCCTAAAACAACTCTCATATGGGTCATAACCCATACACAACCCAAACACAAGGATTAGTTAGGGTTTGTTCTAACCCAATTCAATTACTTGAAATTAAACCATGAATCCAACCTCAAATGGAGGATTCCACATTCTTCTTGTACCATTTAGGGTTTTACCAACCTTACTTTCAAGAAATCTAGGGTTGAGATGAAATCCTATCAAAACCCTAGGTTTGAAAACCATAGACATCCCTACTATGGTCCAAATACACATAATCCATATTCAAAGTCAGAAATCATGGAAATCCTTACTAGAATCCATACCTTTCTTCTTGGCTTCTCCTTGTTCTTCCTCTTCTTCTCTCTTCTTCCCTTTTTCACGGTTTGTTCCTCCCCCAAAATGAGACCAAATTTGGTCTTAAATCAAGGTCTCTCCTTAGGCCATGTTTGGCTCCCCAAAACCCTTTTTTTTTTGGTTAAGTTTCCATTTATTTCACTTTAGTCCTTAAATTTCTTTATTTTTGCAAATCAACTTATGCTATATTATAATTTAGCCTTATTAATTTTATTCTCTTATGACATTCATATTTTGCCAAATTACAAATTTGTCCTTGTCTTTGTGTATCTTTTTGCCAATTAAAAAATACTCATAAACATGTCGAAACGATCAGAAAGATATTTCTGTTGTATCAAGACACGCTGCTTATTAACATTGTTATTTGGAATCAATAAATTTATTTTCTTTAAAAAAAACATTTTCCTAAATATAAATTATCTAATTCTCCTAAATTGTTCAGAAGAGGGATAAGAATCTATTATAACCACACTGCACAGTATTAATAATACGGTAAGCTCCCTAGTCCGATAATGAAGCCAAAACTCATTTCATTCTAAGGTTCATATTAGTTAGACTATGAAAAGTAATCATATTTGGAAGGCACTTAATAATACAGAAAACCTAAAAATGAGAGGATTATTGATATTTATATAATATATGGGTATAAGTACATATAATTGATTATGCATTATAAGGTATCTAAAGCACATAATCCTAATAAAATGATCTTATAAGAATTAAGTTAATGGAGTTAAATCACAATTGGTATGACTATTCAATATGTAGATACCAAATGTATTAGTTATGATTTTATGATAAACTAAATTAGAAATAAGAAATGAAATGTCATGAATCTTTACAAAATTAACGATTCAATCCTCTTAACGTGTTTTATCATGAACTTTCTAAAGGTGTGTTAAATATGAATCCTGTTAAGGTGATGTATCATGAATCCTCTTAAGATGTATCATAAATCCTTTATGAAGATATATCATGAATCATTTTAATGCTATCATGAATATGGAAGATACATCATGAATCTAGGAATTACCACTGTGACATATCATGACTCTTCTATAAATAGGTTATGGTCCCTAAGTCATATACATAGTTTTTCTTTCTATAATCCTATTAGAAAAAAGAAAAAACTTTTAAGGAATTAAAAGACTTGTGCATACAAAACATAGAAGATCATAACCGATCACATTAAATTCTAAATACAAGGTTTGAAGATCAAGGTTAATTTGTTCTCAACATCATATTCATTATGCATTCAAATATGTTTTTGCTCTAGTTGCACTTTTGATAATTTTCCATAAAAGATCTTTATATGATTAGTTTCATCTTACAAGATTCTCCACAATTTATTTTTAATAAAGGTCTCACTTAGCTTATTGAGTTCATATTTTTAAGAGTAGTTTTTTGTTTTGAAAAAACATGAAAAAAAAAAATAAAATTGTTAAGTATCCATTTTTTTGTGTTTTGAAAAACACGAAAAACACAAAAATCCCAAATACCAAACAGGTCTCTACTTCTCGTTTCTTGAATTATAATCTTTACTTTTTAAGAAACAAATACTAAGTAAGCCATCAAAGAAGTGTCCCTAACACACCCCTCATCTGTATTGCAAACACTTGTTAAAAAGTGTCTATTTACACAATCAAAGCAAAAACATTAGCATTGGATCAAAACATTATAGCTACAACAACCACTCTTTTTTTTTTTTATTTATCCCTGTAGCCAGGTTTTTATTCTTCAACAAGAAAGGTAACCTTTCTACGTAAAGAACGACAACCCAATCAATTAATTATACTGCAGGAACACATGTGAGAGGTCCAAAACTTTATCACACAAGCTATACTAAATTTTGAGTTTTAGGCTTATTTAGGTTATCTAAAAAAAAAATTATTAAAATAGATTAAAATGAAAAAATAATAACAAAACTGGTATCGTCACTTGAAATTTTTTGGGTTAAAACATTAACTTAAATAAATTTGAAAATATTTAATGTCGTATTTAGTAATTATGATATTAATTGCGACATTAATTTAAAAGAATTTCAATGATACAAGTATTACTGATGATGCACTTGATTAGACATTATTTTAATTTTAAATTTATATTAATAATTTTTTTAAATAACTTATTTATGTCGGAAACCAAAATTTTGAAAGTTTGGCTTCATTATAACAAAATGCCATCATTGATGATATCATCCATGTGGGAGGGTGGGATTTCACACTAATTAATTAATTATTGCTTTGGGAATACCTTAAATGAAGGGTATGATATAACTTTTTAATGTGGCATTCACGAAGTGGGAGCCCTACCCTATTAGGGCCTTTAGGTGCTAATGGTTACGACCTTTGCTGCCTATATCCCGATCCAAGAATCTACCCTATTTATTAGTATTATAATATGAGAATGAATTATGAGAGTGAGCCCATCGCCCATTGCCCATCGCCCCTGGTCACTCGCTCCAACCCCCCAAATCCTTACTACTTAATATTTTATGCATTGCCCATCAATACCATAACAATTTGATTCCAATTTAATTCTCTCCTCTTTTCCATAGAGATCCAACACCAAGTCAACCTACCCCCACTCCCCCGTAACACCTTTCTTTCTTTTATGCGTTACATTGAAGTCAAGAAACCAAATATCAAAATCATAATAATTTTATATATATATATATATATTCTCTGTTTTTTACAAAACAAAAAGCTTGTTTGGTTCATATATTCAAATATTGTTTTAAAATATTTAAAACATAAAGAACATCATTTTTATACTCTGTTATTATTTTCGTTAAATTTAATATTTTTTAATTTATTTTTCAAAACAAAACAATTTTAAAAAATTATAAAACAAATATGCTCAAAATTTGTTCTTGATAATTATGCAAGTGTATGCGTGCCCTCTTTTTTTTGAAAGCCAAAATTTTAAACCATGCTATGTTTTATAGGAGAAAATTTTGTTTCAAACTTAAAATATTTAAAATATTTTATTTTATAATTAATGCTAATGTCGTACTGCCACTACTGCTATATCGCCTCAAGATTTAATTGGGCTTCGATTTTCATTATTTAAACGATGCTTTTTTTTGTTATTAACCTGGAAATTAAGGTGATTATACCACAACAATAATATCAAATACGTAGGGACCAACTATAAAATATATAACTTTAATTGCTTTCTTTATTATAATTAATAACCTGTGACGCTATTTCATCATTTATTGGCTTATAACAATTTGAATATATTTCATCGATATATCATAGCTTAAATAAATAAATTGTCACTCTTTTAAAAAAAAAGATTAAAGTACCCATTTCTTCAATTTAGTGATGGCCCAACTACTTTTTCTCTCTAGATGGAAATTCAACCTCATATTTAACTAAACAACCACTGTAAAGATAAGAACCACACCTAGACATAAGTGGTAGAGATCTTGCAAACACATAAAGAAGAAGTTGGTAACATTATTATAAAGTAAAGTATAAAAACGTAATATCAAATTCTAATTATCATGTAATTTCAAGGTTAGAGATTACATGATGAAGTACAAGATAATTCAATTTAGTAGCCAATCCATACTCACCCTTTCACAAAAAGTTACACATGGCGTGACGCCCTTTCTACTGAAAAGTCAATGCTAAACACCAACTTGAGTTTTGTACGGAAATACACTGTTTGGGGAAAAAATTAAAACTGATACTGCCCCAAAATATTTCCCAAAGAGGCCATATCACGGCGAACTTAATCACCTGCACCGAATTACGGTTTACAACACCACCCGCCGCGCTTGAATTTGCGTTAATCGGTCGCCGCAACGGGCGGCATTTGATTAGCTGAATCACGCCGTCACAACGGCGTATCGCAAATTACCACCGTCATCGCTCAACACTCCATTCAACTACCTCCAACGCCGCCGCTCAACACGGGCACTGGCGCGCACGCCGCGCTGCGCTTTCCTCACTCCCCTGCGCTTCGCCGCGCGTCGCGGCTTCGTAACATTTTCGCCGGTGCCATCATTTATTGCTGGGTTTGAAATAGTTTATCTCGGGGTCATGCTATGCATTCGCGCTTCATACAGTATTAACCCGCACGATTATTGCCGGCGCGCCGCCTCGCTGAAACCTAGTCAGCGCAAGCAACACACGCGAATCATCATCCGTTAAATTATTTGTTGATCGATGAAATCAAAACGAATGCATAAACGCATTTGGGGTGGAGTAAAATCATTTAACAAACATTCCAAATACCAAACAATCGCATTTACAAAAAATAAGTCACGAAAGGCGCGAAATGCTTTTACCCGGTATGGCACGACGATCGCAGCGAGAGGATGGTGGGCTGCGCGTATGGGAATTGGTGGAAAATTAGTCATGCAGAATTTAACGCCACTAATTACTAAATAGTTTAACAACGGTATATTTCAATTAATGCTAAATGCGACTCCATCTTTTCATCTATCTTCTTCTTCTTCTTCCGGTCTTGGGGTATAATGCCACCCATCTTTCACTCATCTCTTCTTCCGGGTCTTGGTTTGGTAGTTCTGCTTGTTTCCTCGGCCGCTGAGGCGGGGATACCGGGAACAGTATGGCGGCGGATAGGATATTGAAGCTGTCGGGGAGCGACAATGGTGCTTTCTGCCTTCCGGGTATATCACTGTAACTGGAAGGCGCGGCACGCCCTATTGATGATTGAGGGCCCATGGAGGCGTGAGCTGACCATGCTGTTGGTTTTCTGGCTGAAAGGTGGCCAGGGTGCTCCTCTGTGTCATGGCCTCCGAGAGGTCCGCTAGGGCCCTCCCCATGCAAGCCTCTATCGGAATCCTTATGATGAATAGAAAAAAATAATTAATTGCACCAACTCAGCTCTCCTGTCAGTCTCTTGTTTTGGTCTTGTTTTTTTTTTTCATTAATCTGGGCCGCTTATGGTACTGATCTCGATGGGATAGTCGTCTTCATTAGTTTTATGGATTGGTCTGGCCGGTAAGGAAACCTTGATACCAGAGCACCACCAACTGAAGCTTTATTGAGGGATAGAGTGTATGAAAATCTTAGATCTCTGATATTTTTTAAAAACAAAAAAATTGAATCCATGATTCTCATCCGGACGTGTCAATTGATTGCAGAGGCGAATTTGCTTTCCTTGACGTTTTTCTTACTCGAATACCGTCTTGATCTTCAAACTGGGTACAGACAAGAGAACAGGTCTCTCTTCTCTTTCTTTCGATCTCTTTCTACCCAATAATTTTCTTCTGAGTCTTGTATTTGGGGGCATTCACAGCAAGACGTCATACAAATTCTCACCACCACAATAATGGTGGTAATACATAAAAAAGCTCGAGGTTCCTCATCACAGCGGGAGGCTTTCTACATTGTGAGAGCCATGCAGGTCAATTCCTCCAAACACCATTTTTGACTCTTCGTCAAAGTCAAAACCACTCCAATTACATCCTCGGAGCTGTCTCAACTCATCGTCCGAAGGCAACAAGGGTGAAGAATCCTTGTCCTTAATTTCAAAGGTTTCTTAGTAAGCTCTAAATATTCATCATAATCTTCTAGTCTGAATTCAGAGACGAATACCAAAACAAAAGTTCGTGAAATTATATATTTTTAAATGGGCAGTTAGAATCGCTGATCTTATTATTGGTTACCATTAACAAGGGGAGCCACATGAGTACTGGAAGTGGAGCCATGGGGCGCTGATCCTCAGATTCCACCTTACGAGGCTTGAACAAGCCTGTTCAACGACACCTTCCTCTTCCCTGGATAATTTGTAAATGCTCTTCTCCGGACGTATCCCAAACAGCTCTGGCATGATCGATCCCTATAACATTTATTGTACTCCGTGCCGGGAAGTCGCTGCTTCACCTCCCCCACAACTCAAACCTTCCACTGGCAACAATTAAAGTTCTACCTATGTAAAAATCTGCGAACTTACTTGAACCATTTTAAAAAGTTTTAATGGTCATTCGGTCTAAAACTGATAATATCTATATAACTTAATTAACTTAGTTGAAGAATTTTAAAGTCTTAAGTGTTATAATCCTAAAATCGATAATATCTTACATGATTAATGCTGGCACAAGGTTATTCAAGGACTCAACAAGGCTGAGGGACAAAGGTTACCAAATATAGCCTCCAGCTCCAATGATTTGCCATGACTAGATTTCAATTGGGGCATACACATTCTAGGTTTGAGTCTCCATTCTTTTTCAAGAATAGATTTTTTGTCAAAAAATAGAAATTTAATAGGTATTTGTCCATCCTAGATCTAATTGCATCTTCTGCAGTACTTGTTATTCATATTGAACTAAAATCTTATAAAGTTGAGCTTTTGAAAAGAATTGATATTTACATTGTGATCATAACTCTATTAATTCTTAGTATATATGTCATGTTTCATATTTCTCCCTAATGCAATTTGAATATTTGATTTCATTTATGTATTTGAAAATCTATGGTGAACTCTGATTTGATTTGATTTGATTTGATTTGATTGATCGTGCTCGTGCCATTGCCTGTTGAAACTGGAATATGAACCTCGAGAGGGAGCTATTTATGCATAGTGAGGTACACAAAAAGTACAGAATCTAATCGTGGAAAGGCAGAAGGTTGTGCCAAATGTTACTCATCTTCCTTATCGGGATGGGCGACATGTGCCCCATAGGCGGAGAAAACTGGATTGATTCTCCCAAATCCATGCCTTCTCCCATCTTCAAACAACTCATCTCATCTGTATCAGGATTTTAAGCCCTCAAAAGTTGATAAAATTCCATATTCTTTTCTTCAAATCCTTTCGAGTTAGAAAACTTAATGTTATTTATATTTGGTTCTTGAAAAAAAAAAAAAACAATGGTATGTTTAATTTTCTAATGAAAAATCATTTTTAAAACAGCGGCGACACCGATGCTATTTTGCTATTGACTGCTACAATATATTTTATCTGAGCCATGGTGTCAAAACAATCTACTAACTGGCATGTTTCGGGCATTTACTAATAAACAAGTAGGGTTAGCCATTAATTACCTTATATATTATTTACAATAAATATTTGGTTAAAAGACATGAATTTAATATATCTTAAAATAAATATGTTTCAATCAAAATATAATTTTCGTCACACACATATTATCTTTAAAAAAAGAGATATTTTTAAAGAAAATAAGAAACATTTTTATCAAATGAGATTAAAAATGAATAAACTATCAAATTTAAAATCGGGTTTTCAAAAGTTTTTTAATCAAACAGCCTTATTAACAAATTAATTCTCCTAAACATTTTTATCATGTTATGATCCATTATTCATGGTGATTTTTGTGTCTTTGAAAAGGTTATTTTTACGGAAACAAGAAGAACATTTTTTGTCAAAATAAAATAAAAATTAACGTATGGGCAAATTTTCAAAATTAAGTTTAAAAGTTATTTTTACCAGCACCCTATTAACAAATTAATTCTCCCAAACATTTTTATCATGTTGTTGATTGATTGGCCCAAGTTGATTTTTGTAATGCGTTAGGTTGGTGGGTGGAGCCTAGTGCATGGTGAGGTTCTCACCTTATGTAATAGCTAGAGGAGCAAAGGGGCTTGAGGTTCCTACCGTAGGTCAACCCTGCTGAGCCCTTAGATTCTTGATTGAGCATTTCTTAAATAGTTTCAAGAAGCTCATGCCAAACAACTCTATCTTAGTCTGGGATTCTTCTTTAATCTTTCTCTAAATATTTTCATTTTTATTTTAAATATTTATTTTAGCTTTTCTATATAAATATTTTTAAAGAGAAATGTTGTATTTGTAGGTTAGTTTCCTTAATTTATCATACATAGTATATGTGGTAGTATAGAGAAGCACATATGAGGAAGCTTTTGCCAGCATTTATTTTATTTATTTTCTCAAGGAAATTATATCTTCTTGGTTCTACCGTAATTAATGCACTTTTTTTATTTCTATTCTTCATTTCTGTATATTACGTTTATTCTTACAAGGATTTGATCATAGCTTTCACCTATTGTCCACTCTCACTTTTCACTAGCGTTAGATCTCAAAGACCACAATTAATATAACTTAAACACGGAGTTTGTTAAGAACATTAATCTTTTCTTCGAGGTATTATCTTTTTTTTAACAATTATGAATAGTGTTTGGTTTTGTTCTTTGCTTTTTTAATTTTGTCTTGTTGTTTGTTCAAAGAAAAAAAATTGTCTTGTTGGCAAACAAAAATTTAGAAACTTAACTTTAAATAACTTAACTAAGAGCAAATCCAATGAGAGTTGTAAAAAATGGGGTGCTAAATACTATTTTGTAACATTAACAAAGGAGCTGGGCACCCTTAAACAATTGGTTGGGTCTCTAATATGAGGTACAAAATGGAAGCGTTATTTTAATAATTCAATATTTTTTTATTAAAAATATAATTAAAACTATTAAATATAAAGATGAATATAATTAGATAACGTGAACTACTAAACCGCTTATTTTGCAACCTCTCAATTATCTCTCCAAAGTTGTCAAATATGTCACCCAAAAACCTTGGATGACATTTTACCACATCTGATGCTACCTCCGTTGGAGCATGATTTTTTATCGTTGAGGTACCATTTTAGCTGCTATAGATGACACTTCGATAGCAACTCCGTTGAGTTGCTCTACACGTAAACAACAAAGTTATAATATGTTATTTAAGATGGTTGAGAAAAGGATAAAGCATCGCTCTAAATTGATCTACCTTTGTATCCTTGGAGGGTTAAAAGAGAAAATAGATTCTTTGAATACCTTAATTACTAGAAATTTTAAATTAAGCTTAGATGATCGCTTAGCTCAATTGGTAAAACGTTCAAAGTTTAAAATGACAGAACATCTAGGAAAGGGAGGAGTCTTAGTTTGAATCTTAGTAGGGACAATTTACTATATTGTAACAAACTGCTTAGTTGTTAAAAAAAAAACTTAAATGGTTTAAGGGTAGAAAGTAAAAGTGTTTTAAGATGAGTCATTAGAGATTATAATGGTATTATAAAAATGACTATTAGTAAACATATGGGTAAAATGCATCATTAATTATTATAGAATGTATGATTTTCAAGGATGACGTATTAGTTGCCAAGAATAATGGATTGTTAAGTTTAGAGATTAAGGGTGACTTAAAAATAGTAATAATAAAAAGAGTTACATTATTAGTTTTATTATGTTGTTAGTGGAAGATACTTGGAAGATAATTGAGGACCTTAATAATGTTATTTGTCGTCTATTTGTAAAGAAACAAACAAAACAAATGATTGTTTAACTAAATATTAGGGCATTTGTTATCTAGAGATTTTTATTTGAGTGTCAAATTTTAATAGATGTTATAAAGTTTTGGGCCTTGAAAGATTATTGTGGTTCTTCGTTATTAATACCGATTTTCTACTTCATAGTTTCTTTCCATAATTTCGGTACGCTAGGAATCAATGTCTTACCTTTTAGGTTCTAATAGTAAATAACCTCACTTTAGGTAAAATATGTCTGTAAGGCATGTAATACATCTATAACAATTAAGAGGTTTGAAGTTCCTATCTCCACATGAAAAATAAGTTTGTGCGAATTAATGCTTTTACAATTCAAGGAGCCTATTATATCTCATTGTTGTGGTGATTTTAATTTTCACACCAACATGTTGAATGCATGCGTTGAGGGCTTGTCGAAACAAAGTATTTCTAAATTGAAATCAGGCCTAAATCAAACTTCTTAATCATACAAAATGAGTTCCTTGGTTCATTTGACAATTCGTCATGATCTAAGCAAATGATGTTATACAAAACAAAAAGATCTGTAGAACAGTGTTTTAGAAAATGCTGAATTGCACTAAGACTAAATGAAACAAAATAATGCCTAGAAATTGAAAGAAACTTGGCTAGAACTTGAGCAATTTCGTAAACCTGGATAAATTTGATTTTTTTCTTTTTCAAAAAAGGGGCAAAAGGTAAATTGTCACTACTAAGATGCTTTCATGTGACTTTAAAATTTTCTAGTCTCTGATTTTAAACTGCATTCCCACCATGGTCTGCCTCATGAAATCTAGTTACCCAGATGAATTTCGTTGAATTTCGAGATAGTTGGATTCTTCATGAATTTTGAGGTAACGGGTGCTTGGTGAAAAAAAAAAGAAGAAGATTTTTGGGAAAATCTTAGAAATTAGGAAATAACTTAAATAAAGTCTCAGATAAAATAATTTACACGCGATCGAAATAAATCAAGCTCGTGGAACTTCAGAAAATTTAAAATTTAAAATTTTCGTATAAAAAGGGGGCAAAATGATAGTTTACCCACATAGTCCAAAGAAAAGTTGAGATTTATATCTCGATGGTGAAACGGATCGGCACCATCGAATCGTTCTCACGAAATCTAGCTACCCAGTTGAATTTCGTTGAATTCCAAGATAGTCGGAATTTCCCACGATTTCGAGAACCCGTGTTCTGGGTGACATATGGCGCAGCCATGGATGAAAAATGGCGGAAGAATGCGGGTGACATACGGGAAAGTTATGTGTCAGTTAATGCATGGCAAAAGGCATGCATGTGCGTGATTGACATGGCATGCCATGTGTCACACGCATGCATTACTTATGAAGCATCTGGCGGGTCTCAAATTCAGCCAGAGGGTAAAGAGTCATCTGGAGTATAAGGAGGAGGAGAAGGGAAAAGGAGAAGGAGAGGAAAAGGAGAAGAAAGTGAGGAAAGGAAGGAGGAAGGAGTGAAAAGAGAGGAGAAAGCAAAGAAGAAAAGAGAAGGAGGAAAGGGAGTAAGAGAGGGAAAAAGAAAGAGGAAGAGGAGGGAGGCTGGCAGTTGAGCGCACTGACTCAGAAGAACCAGAACCGCTACAAGAGGTAGGTTTCCTATTCCCTCTGTTATTTTACGCCTGTGGGCCGTGTAATGGCATACTCTGCTTTGTCCGGCTTCTCCGAGCACTGATGTCAGGTGATTTGTTCAGGATCGTGTGATAGTCAAAGACCGCTTTACGAGGTTTCGGATTGTCCGACCGAACATTGCGCTTCGGGGGATACCAAAATCCCGAGCAAACGTGCAAATCCGCAAAAGCAGCCCAAATTTCCGCACACCCATGTGAATCGGCCGCTGGCCAACTTTGGGATTCGCCATAACTTTCTCGGGTCCTAACTCCGATTCGCTTCGACTCTACCGGAAGCTCAAGGAGTCTAGAATTCAGACAAATAAATTACCAGCTAAAATGTAGGCTGAATGATGGCTAGTCATGACGCAATGGAGAACGTCCGTCGTTTCTGAACTGTTTTCAAACCGTTTCGAAACCCAAATGCTTTTGATCTGATATATTCCGAGCAGTGAACGCGTTGTTGTGGCAGACGTCAGGTGGCATTTAAAACTGTATTCTTCTGATCATGTTCCAAATTTATTCTGAAAAAGTCATACGTAATACTACGCCGGGAATGACTAATGTGTGTTATTGCCATAAATTCAATGACATACCGAAATGTGTGAAATGGCGTGATATATATTATGAAGATAAGATAAGATGGAAATAATTATATGCATTGGGTTGTATGATCGATATTACTATGTCTCAATTCGTGAATATGAATTATGGCATTATTTGCCTGAAGTATGTTGGAATTATTTTAATATTATGCCTAAATGATGTGTTGACATGAACGAACTAAATGATGTGAAAAGATGCATGTTTTTATGTGATGTAATCGATTTTAACATGTGGAATACTAACACACCATGCATGTTAAATATAAGGAAACGTTGTGGTGCATTAGACATGAGTGTTCACAGCACACATAGTGGTCAGTGTAATGTCCATGGGAGGTCTCATACATCACATGGGTCGAGCGCAGCTGGCCACAAATCAGATTGCATTATAAAAAGACACTACATTACATGAAAGTGTGTTCATGGTATTGATTTGGCACTGTTTGTGTTGAATCATGTACTTAGGAATGGGACGGTCCAACTGAAGTTCCACAATGTTAAACAAAAATGGAAAATGAAATGTGTCTGGGCGAGTGCAAGTGGTGGATAGATAGACTCTGCAGCCCGAAACCCGGGTTAGACAAATGTTATCCACCGTGTGCCTTGAAAATTGTCGGAGGGTGTAAGAGACCTGCGGTGAGACCCCGAAAGTTCTCGTTGTCTAAAAGACACGACATAAATAAATAAACATCACAGTAGACTACGGGCCAGAAAAATGGAAGTCTTGACTGATTCAGATTGATTCCCAATGGGCACTTGCATCGGTGGTGGGTCGGATGTTGACTCGGGTTCTTGGGGCATGTAGAGTGTCATCTCACACATGCAATGTAGATTTTTCCATGATAGGACAAATATGTATGCTCAGATCGGGTTGCCAGTTTGACTGTGGAAATGATCATTTGCAGAGCTACGCACCTAAAGCAATGTACTTGTAGATTTATTCCCTATAATTGGCGTTAACTCACCTTGCTGTGGGACTTCCCTTTCTTCAGGTACAGACAGTATTGTGCAGATTCGCGCTCCTAGAGGCCTGATTATGAAGCGGGCCGACCGTGGCTCGATTCATGTTTTGTGTATATATTAGAACTAATCAGTTTTAATATGGCGCTTGCATGAAGCATGTAATAACTCTCGATTCGGTGAATTGTATGGTCTTGTAACCATGGATTTAGTATGCAGATTTATACCCTCATCGGGGTCATTTTAATATGTAATGGGTCTCAAGGATATGAGACACATAGGTTTCCTGCAGGATGGTGGGTCACCGACCCCTGCTTGGGGGTGTACTAGCATCAGAGCCAGCATAATAACTACCTAGGGCCTGGGTGGGGCATGGGCCCAGGGACATGCCAAGCACGTGTGGAGGAGCATCACAACCTGTTACTTGGTGTTGAACTTGAGTTTGTTACCTAGTGCTCTAAATTGATCCAGATCATAGCTCTCAGATTACAATTAGTAGAGGTTACCTAGAGTCTATGAGACATGATTAGATCACATCATGTATCAGGTGTTTTCTTGTGTATGCTTTGATTGTATGTGCATGATTTGTGTACAAATTATGTGAATTATATACGCAGGTGGATGTATATAGGAAATGCGAACACTGGGTTGAGAAACATAATCTTAGGAGGTTCGAGAAACTAATCCGATGGTTCGAGATACTAGGGTCTTATTATTGGTTGGCATGTGCACTAATAGTAATGGAGACGAAATGATTCTAAACTTGTCAGTTTCGACTTATGGTATTTGGAAAAAGTAGAGAAGGGGCTTAGAGGTTGAGACCTTGGTGACGAAAGACGACATGTGAATTCTCCCTTAGACTAAGGTGAGAATTGATCTGATATGCTCTGTGATGTGAGTTATAAGATCTCCTGGACTTCTACTTTACTGGACCTTCGTCATGGACATGTCGTAGTTGTATGGTCATCCTGACGACTGCCGACAGACATCGGGTCATAGATCAGGATCATACGAGAGTTACCGCCTACACATCGTACCTGCATTTCGTGTTGTGTCTCAGGAATAGGCATGATAAGCCACCATACCGTAAGATCTAATATATGTGCAATATGAGGCATTACAGTCAAGCACAATTTTTACTCTCGAGGACGAGGTGAGACAGATATGAGTCTACCTTGGGTGGTTTGCAGTACGAGGATATTTTTCCAACAAGCCATCACGGATACCTCCATCGAGGGATGTGGTGACTCTTCATTGAGTCAGATCCTCGTATGTCGCCCATTTTATTGACCCCGCATGATGGCACCGGCTGAAAGGTGTGAGCTCAAGGTCCGTATTAAGCGGAGTTACTGGGCAAGTGGTTTCATTGCACTCAAGCACTTCACCACGGGTGCTCCTGCCTCTATTTGCTTAAGAAGAAGGGTTAGACCCTTCGACCATGCACTGACATGCACAAACTGAACAGTAGTTACAATCAAGAATCTAAGATCCACATTAATGGCGATCGATGACTTTATTTGATCACCGAGAGGGATGCGAGTTCACTCCAAGATGCACCAGACCGTTACCACCGGGCTTGAGGGTTGGGGTGAGTGCGTACATCCTAAGATACGCTTTAGGACGTCAGATTGGCACTTTGCTTACTAGTGATGCCTTTCGATTGACGAATGCACCGACAACATTCATGGCCCTCATGAATGTGGTGTTCCAACCCTATTTAGATCAATTTGGGTGGTCTTTGTCGATGATATCCCGATCTACTCCCACGGAGGTGGGAGGACGAGATCACTTGAGAATCGTATTTACGCTGAGGATCATTAATTGTATGCCAAGTTCGCAAGTGAGCCTTGGCCACTGAGGTGGGTTTTGTGGTAATACGCGGTGTTGGCTTAGCACAAAGAAACCCCAGCGCCAGGTCTGATATTGCAGACCTAAGTCACCTTCAGATATTTAGTTTTTGAGATTGGCGGGGTCTTACAGAGGTTTATAGGAGGATTCTCTCCCGCCAGTGGGCCGTTTATGACGAGATTTTCGACCCGAAAGGAGGTCAAGTTTATGTGCATTTAATTCCATGTGAGCGAGCATTCAAGGAATTGAAGAGGAGGCTTACTTCACCCTATTCTAATAGTCCCGTAAAAGTAACAGGTAATACAGTTGTATTGTGATGCTTCTCAAGGACTGACTGGATGTGTTCCATGCAAATCTGGGAAAGTTATGGCTTATGGTTCTGCGCTTGAAGAATCACGAGTAGAATTACATCTCTCAATGCTGAAATTAGTCTTTTTCCCCGAAGATTTGCGCCACTACTTCTATATATGGTGAGTACCGAGGTGTTTTCAAACCATAAAAACTGAATATCTTCATCGCTAAAGGAGACCTCAACATGAGGCAAAGCCGAGGTATGGTGCTTTTGAAGATTACGACTTCACTCTTGCATTACCATCCCGTAAGGCAAATGTCATATGATGCGCTTAGCCGAAGTCATGAAGTACCATAGTATACTTCCTTGAGTATTGACAATGAGATGTTGGGCAATAGATTGGCAAAGACGATGAGTGTGCCTTTAGAATTTAGGAAGTATGATGGCTAATGCTCTATCGAGCAGAGTGATAGAGTCCAAAAAGTGTTGACAAAACTAGTATCCATATCAAAGGCCCTAGGATGCAACAAGCAATGCAGGATCTAAGGTCAGCCATCCACACAAGATGGTAGTCTTCAAGACAAGGGACTGGGCCAGGGTCCCCCCCAAATGATCTGGATTTGAGGAGGAGATCCTCGGGAGTTCCATTGCTCCCGATTCAGGCATCTAGGTGCACTAAGATCTATCATGACCTTCTGCCGCAAGTATTACCTGAGCTGGACGAAGAAGCATGTCGGGGATTTCAACTGACGGTCCCAATGTACACAGGTCAAGGCCGAGGACCAGAGGTCAAGAGGCCATTCTCAAATGGTTGGAGATAACGGAGTGGAAGTGGGAGTACATCACAAATGGCCTCTGATCATTTTCTGCACGACATCGCGAAGCATGATGCGATATGGTTATAAGTGGACCCACCACAAAGTCAAGACATTTTCACCATGCGATAACCTTCACATCGAGGAATTCTCGCAGGTCAGATATACTCGAGATAGGCACGGTTGGGATGGAGTTCCGCCCATAAATATCAGATCTGATCCTGGTTTATTTTGGCCATTCGAAGATTTTCCGTGGCGCTCATGGGGACACAACATTCAATGAGTATCGCTTTCAATCCTCGGCTGCATGGTCAATCGTGAGCGGACTATTAAGATTTTAGAGACATGCCGTTAGCGCCCGATCTTAAGGGTAGCCTGGAGGAGCACTCATTCTGATGCAGTTCGCCACAATAAATGCCATCAAAGCAGCATTCGCTGGCGCCCTATGAGGCTCCACGAGGCCCCACGATCACCGGGCGGTTAGATGAGGCAGAGAGCTCCACCGGTCCGCATTTGATTAGAGACACCTCTGACAAGGCGGGTATGATCTCAAGCTCCTTTACTACTCAGAGCCTTAAAGAGTTATACCACGTATCGCACTACCACTCTTCAGAGTTCAAGTCAAGTGACTGTGTCTTCAATGATCTCAAGAGAGGAGTGATTAATGGGGAACGAGAAGCCGTCATGGAGGTACATTTGACCTTCAAGGTACTTTATGGTGACACTATTACAGATCGATTACGTCACGTTAGTTCGTCGAAAGATTCGATGAGGCTTCACGCCTCTATGCTCCTAAGTACACCCGATCCAACCATATGATTGGGAGATTTGAGCACATGGATGGGACCTCTCTATGAGGTACCAAAGGCGTATCATGACAGCTTCAGAGCAGGTTTTGCGGTGATCGTGAGGTTTGTGCTGTGTCAGGGCGTGTTGACTTATGAGTTTGAGGAGGCTACATGGAGCGCCAGTGACACCGCGAGCCAAAGTAATTATCCCTTCTTGTTCGACGGGAGGTGTGCTTTCTAGCTATCAAATGTTTCAAATGACTCCATAAGGATTCATATGTGTTCGAATGTGATGATGCAAAATTTAACAATTATTTTAAGGGGGAGAGGGTAAACCCGTGAAAATTTTAAATTTAAAATTTTCTGTGAGGTAAAAGGGGGCAAAATGATAGTTTACCGACATAGTCCAAAGAAAAGTTGGGAATTTTTTAGATTCAACGGTGAAACTGATCACCATTGAATCGTCTCACGAAATCTATTACTTCCGCTTGAATTCCGAGATACTGAATTTCTACATATTTTACAAAGAGAAAATTGGTAATACAGCATGCATGAGTCATGTGGATGACAAATGATGCAGCAAGACACATATAAGCCCTGGGTGACATATATGTTTCTCAGACACATGGCAAGCCATGTGTCATCAGATATAAAGGTATTGCATGTGTGCACACAAGGCACACAACACTACAAGCAGCCTTTATAGTTATATATGGGTCTCAACTAGTTTGGGGGAGGGGCAAGAGCCTTCCACCCCGGGAGAGCAACGAGTGGCGAGGAAGGAAAAGGAGAAGGAGGAGGGAGCCGAGAAGAGAAAGTGGAGGAAAGGGAAGGATAAGGAGGAAAAGAGAGGAGAAAGGAAAGAAGAAAAGAGAAGAGGAAAGGAGGAAGAGAGGAAAAAGAAGAGGAAGAGGAAGGAGGTTAAGGAAGGAGGTGCGACCGACTGCAAAGAACCAGGAACTGCGCTACAAGAGGTAGGTTTCCTCCTACTCTGGTTATTTTACGCCTAGGAGCCGTGTAATGGCCTACGGGTTTCGTCCGGTTTTCCGAGCGAATTTGGATGTTGTGTGATTTGTTTGTGATTGTGTGATGGTCAAAGACCTATTACTGGGTTTCGGACTCATTCGAGACCGAACACTGTGTTCGATACTAAATCCTGAGCAAAATGGGCAAACTAAAACAGAACTTCAGATTGACATCATATAATCTTTCTGTCCCACCCATTCTACAAGGTTCTTGGACTATACGGAAATCTTGTTGAGTCTAGAATTTAATAAAATAAAGTACCAGCTAAATGTAGGCTGAACATTGGGCTGGTCATAAACAATGAGGGAATTGTCCGCTCAAGCCTCCTGAACTTCATTAAACCTGCCAGAACCTGTAAATGCTCGATCAGATATGGCATGAGAAGGAATTCGGCATGGATGTTTGGTGGGTATTTACAAAACTAGACTGGACTATGTCCAAATATTTCCTATGGCGCGCATGGGCCGGATTTATGGCCTAGAATGACTAATGTGTTATTTATTGAAAATTTAATGGACATCAAAATGTGAAATTATGTGATATATGTGTTATAAAGATGGTGATGATGAAACAATTATATGCATTGGGTTGTATGACTCCATATACTATGTCTCGCCCAAGAATATGAATTGCGCATTATCGCTCAAGTAATGGTTGAAATTATTTATCATTACGCTTGAATGACGTGGTTGACATGAACGAACGAATGATGTGAGCCAAGATGTGCATGTTATGATGCATTAATGAATATGGAATACTAACACAGACTGTATTTATGCTTAAATATATGAAACGTTGTGTACTTTGTGACATGAGTGTTCATAGCACACACATATGTATATGTAGAATCACATGGAGGTCTTCATACATTGGTCATGTCAGAGTGAAGGCAATCAAGACAATAAAAGAATAATGATTATATGAAAGTAGTTCATAATGACTTACACTGTATTTATGTTGAACTGTGGGCTTCGAATGGATTAAGTCCAATTGAAAGTTCTAGTGTTAAAACAAAACAAAACAGAATGTCATGAAAGTGGTGTGGGATAGATATTCCATCGAAAAGTCTAAAACCAATATTTATCCAATTTGGAAAGCTCTAAAAGGCTCATGGAGGGGTAAGAGATTCCAAAAAGAGGTATGCTCAAAAAAGACACTAAACAAATGGGGTCAAATATCAAGATAGACTTACAAGGTTGTGAACAAAGCCTTGACTCGATTCAGACATCATCGATGACTTGTATCATGGTGGGCCAGAGGGTTGACCTGGCCTGGGGTATGAGGTCACCTCATACATGTGGTATGGGATTTTTTCCATGATAACAAATACAAATGCTCGATTGTTGTTGGCTTTGGATCAGAAACACTATTTCATACGCACTAAGAGCGGAACACTTCTTTAGGATTTATCTCTACCGGGCGTTATATCACTCTCGCCGTAATCTCTCTTTCGTGCACATATGCGCATTTTTGCTTTCCAGAGTCATTCTCAGTTTACCGGATCGTATTTTGATTCGGCGTTTGTATATATTAGAACTGAATCAGTTTTAGACATATGCCTTGTGGTTAGAAGTAGATGTAACAACCCTGGATCTATATCAAATGGTCTCAAATCCATATGGATTTAGTATGGATGACGGGCCCCACAACATTTATTTATACTGGTCTCACGATATGAGACATATTGTGTCTTAGGCATGATATATCAACTGACTGGTTTGGGAAATACAATTAAAGTGTAAATCAATCCTACAGTGGTCTCTGACATGGCATGAGCCACAACCATTTGAAACCTGGTTTGGTGGCTCGAGGATTGAAAATAACTTATTTGTCTTGCTTCACATGAGATATGGTGAAACTGAAAATGAATTTTCTAAAAGAAACAGAAACTCTTAATATATAGTTTGAAAGCTGAAAATTTTCTGATCTCTATGATGAACGAACCGTAACAGTTGATTCTGTTCCATAAAATCTATGTTACCCAAACGATTTCATCGAATTCTAAGATGCCTGATTTCACACATTTTAAAGGATGGGTGTCCACAGATTTATCTAGGATTGTTTAATAAAATCAAAAAAGTTAGAATGATCAGTTGTTCATGAGATAATTTAACTTGAACTGAGATCTAAATATATCTTCAAATTTAATTCGACCAACGAGGGTGATAATACTATAATTATCAATACACATCCAACTTAAAGTTGTTAGACAAAGGGGGAATTAGAGCTTAGAAGAGCTCATTTTTCCCACCAACAGAGAGAGAGAGGAGATAGAGGAGAGCTATGCTTTCTCCAAGATTCAAGTGAGTTCGCTGGCCTGCCGTCGGGCCAGAACGAAAGCTCACCATCGACTGCGACATGGTGTCAAAAGGATTTCAAGAAGATCCAGAGGGAGACGTGGAAATTCAAGTTGTCGGGTTTGTATGGCTTCACCAAGGATCACGTCCCAGAGGTGGATCTTTCCACCCAGCTACTTTCCACTTTAATGGGGAAGAGGGTCTTCAGTGGCCTGGTTCAAGGTACATGAAAACGATTTCTGGTTATACTGATAGTTTCTCCTGCTTAAACTGGCAGGCCTGCTTCAGAGGGCACATGGGCTGCCTAAATGAGCCCAGGATAGAAAATGGGTCCTTTTGGTCCGCTAGGCGAAAGCCAGCAGGAGGACACTTGGCTTGGGTGCGGCGGTGTTGCCACGCCAGAAGAGCCCATGATTGTTCGGCCTGCTGGCACCCGCTTGGGCTGGCACTCAGCTCAGTTTCGAGGATTGAGCAGGGCTCTTCAAAGCCAATAGTGATCTGGTTTGAGTGTGTCACGCTGACTTAAGAGTGACATGTTCGATGTTTGAACAGTTCATTGAAAGCTGATACATGATGAGCTGGCATGAAATAATCAAACTGAAATGTGAACTAGGTTTTGAAAATTTTTCAAGAAATCTTATTTTCTGAGGGAGTCCCATGCAAACACATGCTATTAATTTATCAAAAGGCAAAGGACTGTGATCTATACCCACATCGTTATAGAGATTTGCACAGTAGGGTTGAAACAACTCCCCGCCACAGTATCTTCAATCCTACCTTCCTTGGTAAAAAGTAAACACCATTCAGATCCTGAAATAAGACTCTTAGAGCTGTTTGTGATCCCCGCGCACTCCAACACATGAGGCAAGGGATCTCTATGGGAAGAGACTTCTAGAAACTAGGGCCTAAAAAAAACTTCCTTTTTCTCTCCTTTTCTTTTGGTTTCTTCTCTCAAAGACTACCACCACGGAAATATACCGCTTCGGGTTTTTATAGACGTTTCAAATCCCATCGAGGTAAGGAAATGAATTAATTATATTTAATATTCTTAAATTCACACCTTATCGATAAGGAAATGAATTAATACTATTTGTACTGAATCAAACTTTATCGATAAGGAAACGAATTAATATATATTAATAATTCAAAGACATATCTTTCATAGATTATTTCCTTATTCAATGAGCAAATGAATTAAATTTTAATTTAAATAATCTAATTGTTATTTGTGTAATTTAAAATAATCTCATCATTTTAAATTACGGCAGAGTGCAATTTATTCCAAATCATGAATCGTCATTATAGTAATGAGGAGAGGTGAATGGACCCATGGACATACTTCGTCCAGACTAAATTAGTCATCATCTAAACTTTTAATCAATCTTATTAATTTATTAATTTCAGAGCCATTCCACTAAAAACTTGAAATTGAACTTGTCTTACAAAGACGATCTACTCTAAAGTAAATTTAGAGTGTCCATTTGATTTAATCACATACGTGCCATCCTCCAAGAAGTGGTTCATAATTCAGAGCTCCAAAAGTAAATGCACATTTTGCCCCTCTAATTATATCTTGATCCTTAAGTTCATTAATCAATTAGTGAATGGGGCTAATTATAAACCTATTATAAATTGGGAAGGCCAAACTGCTCATAAATTCCTGTAACTAAATACTCAGGAACTAACTGCCCAAATTCTTCCACAGGGAGACTGGATTCCATGTCCATAGTTCACATTCCCAACAGATACATCAATGGGTCAAGACACAAAGTATTGGGCCCATACGCATTTTAACTCATGATCAAAAGGCTCCAATTGACATAAACAGAGCTCATGATCATCAGATTGACTGATTTAGATATGATCATCTATGCGCTCGCTTTGAATTCCTTGAGACAAACTGTATCTAAATGAATTCGAAACTCAAAGCTCTCTGGTCCCCTGGTCTACAGATCTGTTATATATGGAGCCTAATTTAATGTCGCTAAATTAGTGACCTTGACAAGGAAGTCACTTCATTCTCAATGATAGCGACGCCTCAGCATATTTTTAATTTGAAGATCCTCAAACTTCCAATTAATTTAGATAGCTTTTGACAATTTGATTTATAACTGATAATTCCTCATCCTCTCATAATCATATATTAATTACAGGTTACATTAATATGGATTTTCAGACGCTTCATTCATATATTATGCACAAAAATAGTTAAATGTAATAAATATGATACGTTATCTTGACACTACACACTTTATTAATTTCATAAAACATAAATATAAATTCATACTTATGTAAGACTATCCCTAACAATCTCCCACTTGCTCTAAAGTATGGAGATACGCCTTTTAAACCCATCCCATAAGACTCAAACACTTGTAACGCCTCTTATGAACTGATCCAAGATGTCTGTACATTCCATCTCTTCACAATGTACCCACGCTACCCCCGTACTAATTATAATCGCATGATACTCCACCATATGCTCTTCCCCTGCGACTTTGCCTTCGAGCTCGTTTATAGCCCAATCGCTGTCGCCAAAGAAGCATCGGTAGGCTCTATCCATACCTGGAACAATCGGGACCGTACGAACTTCGAGCCGATCGCTTTTACCGCTTACGTCGCTATATTCAGCCTGCTAGAATCATGATAGTCGATTATTTGACACTTCCATACCAGCGCCCACCACCAAGAGTGAACATCACCCGCACGCCGACTGATCGTCCTTCTCCGATACGAAGTCGAATCAAAGATATCCTATGGATTCAGTCAAGACCGAATAAATCAACATATAGTTTCGTTCTCCCGGGGAGTACTCGAATGTGCTTTCATCACATCCAAAGGCACCAACTCCAGGGTTGGATTGGTAACGGCCGACACTCCTATCGTGATAGCAAGACAATTGGTCTTGTACACACGTGCATATGAGCGCTCCAACGGCCGAGGCGAAGGAACCATCCTGCGTCCTCTTCTTCCCAGTGTCGAGGACACCGCTCCCAGAGAGGATAATCTGCCTGGCCCAAGAGGTCGACCTCTCTTAGAATTTATGCATCGAAATCGAGCCAGCACCCTATCAATATAAGATGCTCGAGATAGTGCCAGGAGTCCGTTCCTTACATCCTCATGACGGATCCCAAGTACATAACTCCGCTTTGTCCAATCTTTCATTTGAAACTTTTCGATTAGGCCATTTCTTTATTGTCAGACAATAATCCTATATCATTCCCAATGAGTAGATATCATCTACGATAGCAATTAAAAAGACTACTTTGGCTTTGATGTATCGCAGGTATATTGCCTATCAATATTTTTACCAAACTAAAATGAGATCGTCATCAAACTAGTTCTGGCAATCTGATTGAGCTCTGCTATCCATGCAATGATCATAAATACATTTTCGTCTCTTGGCCTTCAACGTGAAACCCTCCGTTGTAATTGTTATAAATGCTTTCATCAAGATAACCATTCAAAAGGCTGTCTTTGACGTCCATTTGCCATATCTTTGGCAACTAAGATGTTATAATGGAAAGAAGGATAATAATGGATTTAAGATATTATCGGAGAAAGTCTCTTCATAATCGACTCTCATTTCGTGTATAGCCTTATTACTAGCCGTGCTTTGAAAGTCTCACTCTCACATCCACACCTCTCTTCTTATAGGATCCATTCTCACAGACTCCAATGGGTCGTTGACTAACTGTGAAGATCTACAAGTTCTTGTACAAAATTGGAATACAGATTCTATTTCTTGCTCCATGGTCATGGCCATTCGTTCTTACTCAGATCATCTATCGTGATGCTTGTATGACAAACGGATCGCCATCACTAGCATTTGCCATACAACATTCGCTTCCACCGGCCCTCGTAGCGACTGGTTGTTTAGAAACCTCCCACTACGCCGAGGTAATGTTAACTCTGTATAGGATATGTAGTCTCTTTGTTACGCCTCGCAATTCAAGTATCGGGTCGTGGTCCTGTCTAATCAGATTATAATTCCTCTAGTACAACCTTTTACTCGAGGCTTTGAAGTTTGCTATGTAGTCATTTTCTAAGAAAGGTATTTGTCGGCTACAACATTTTCTTATCTCGAGGATCGTAGAATGAAACCTCCACTCGTGTTTTCAGAATCAATAAATGTATATACTGTCATGTCAATTTTCTAGCCTTCCTTTTCAGCATGTGCGTACACCTCTATTATACGATATGACGTGAACCGGTTTACTACCACTCCATAACTTCTAAGGGTGTGTGTTGATAGACTTAGAGGGAACTACATTCAAAATGTAGACTCCAGAGTTCGTGTTTGATATCCCTGTAATGATAGTGTGGCAAAGGAGGAGTAGCTCATCATATACCAACCATGCCGGCACTGTTTCGATTTCTTTCGCCACATTCGCTGTGGCGCCCTGTACTTGGTTTCGGATATAATGCCATGCTCAATTAGGTGGATCCTCGAACTCAGACGCATTCACCTCTCGATCCGATCAAGTACAATAATGATTTTTACTCCCACTGTTTTTCACTGCTTAGGAATTCTTGTAAACTTTCCAAAAGTTTCAGACTTCAGATAACATATCAGATTTGTGAAGAAGGTCACAATGAAAGTGATGAAGTATTTGTAACCGCCCCTAGCTTGAACATTCAAAGGTCCGCAGACATTCGAACGCATAAGTTCAAGTGGTCTTTCTGTTCTAAAGCCCTTTGCGAAGAAAGACTTTACCATTTCATTCCGCATGTGATCTATGTGACTGAAGATTGCCAACTTTTTAGCTCTTTTAAAGGACCATCCTTTACTTATGTTAAACTATCCAGCTATATGTCCTAACCTTAGTTACAGTAATGCACATCATTATCAAGAATCTTTGCTTCTTAGGCTGTGGATGTTCTACCTAAATAGCCTGTTAAGGAGCGCTTCGTCATTGGCCTTAAAATGTAAAGCCCATTTCATTATTTGCATGACAAATGTTTAAACAATTTCCGAAATAACAAATTAATTATTACTTGAACAAACAATAAAAATTGTTCATACAACTTAGAAACTTAAATTAATTTTCCTAATCCGTGAATGCAATAACATTGTTCAAAAAATAAGAAATTTATTCCCAATTTAAATCGAACAACTCCCATCGTAACTCGCTTAAGACAATGATCCCATTTTCGACTACCATCGAGCACTCCCATCGCCAAGCTCCCGGGAAGAACTAAGAACCGGAAAGAAGAATAAATATGGTTAGTGGACCCTCAATCAATTATCCAGATTGACTATCAACTCTACTAAATTGGCTTCAAAACCAGTAAATCAAATTTACTTTCTTTGTCCTTTAGTCTTATAGAGATACTTTGTTGCGTTTTCTCTTCCAATGCCCATCGACTCCAGAATGGAAACATTTTCTCGGGTTTCTTTTCTACTGGAGCGCTCTTCTTATCGCTTTGGGAGCAGCCTCGCTTTCTTCGGCCTTCCCAGAGGCACTTTATTGTTCTTCCTCTTCTTATCATAAGAAGATGAGGCCTCGTTTCAAAGCACATCACACTTTTAGTCCTTTATCTCTCGAGATGGCCTTCAGAAGGTTTGCAATTCATTCAAGAATGGGTTACATTGTAGTTCAAATTTTGTTCATAATATAGTTGTTGTGAATCAAGGAAATCTAAGTGAGTGAATCCAAGATTATACTACTTGGGTGCGCCATCTATTAAGGCCCCGCAGCCTCGCTTCATTTATATATAATTAGCTATGTTCGTAATATGGCTACGAATAGAGTAATTTTGATTTCATCTGCGTCATGTACTTTCTAGTAGTTTGATGACGCGATCGTTCTGATTGTTTCGAATATGTTTTGAGGGAATCCACAATCTCAATGGCGCTCGATCCTCTCATGTTTTAGCCCAAGACGTCCGATACGCCGCTAGCATATAAGCCCTGCTTGTTATCGTCGAATCCAACGCTCATATGGTTCTCAGACACTACGAGCATCAAGGCAGTGTTTTGGCAGATATCCTAGTGAGATCAACCCATTGTTCTCAGATACTTAACGATATTAATGATTACTTTCCACTTTACAAATTATCACTTAAGCATGATTCATTCGCTAGTAAAGAAATTCATGGGGTTCGAAAGGTACATTATTGTTGAAATTAATTAAATAAAATGTATTTATTACATGAGCGTAATAAACATCAAATATATTTTGGAATAGTAAACGTGATGCATGAATGCATAGAAATTAAAACACATAAAACAAAAATACTAATCCATGGTTAACTTACAATTAATATGTCACGTAGTAGGTCATACTAATTATAAATTAAATCTGAGACTATCTCAAATTAATAAATGAGACTAAAGACCTCATATTTCATTTTATTAATTCACTTTTTGCTCGTCAAGATACAATTAACTGCTTAATTATCTTTCTATGTGACCCATCGCTTCAGTTCTAAATAACTTAACCTAAGATCACACTTAGGTAGGTCAGACTGGAATACATCATCCAAACCTTATCGCAAAGGAAGTGCAACGTATTGATATTAGCCTGTGTGGACACCTCCTCCGAGGAGTGACGAATCAAGGCGCCACTAGAGCCACCTAAAACCTCACTTCTGCTGAACTAACGATGGAGACTGCAGGCACATTGTCACATGCCCCTCCCACCAATATTTTAAACTTATGTGTTTTTGGTTATAAACATCATATGCCTTATAATCCTAGCAAATTATTATATCCTATATAATTAACTACTAGGTGATAAGAATCTAATTCTATCAAATTAAATAGGCGTAGAGTTTAATCTAATTGGTCTAGGTTTAGTTAAAACTAATCCAATCTAATTGAGCCTAACCACTTTAGGTAAACCTAGCCCATAGTGAAAAGGGGCCTAATTAACTAACATTAAGTCCAAACATATTCGGGGTCTACTGCTTATTTACCATCTTTTTAACAAAATCAATCATTTTATTAAAATTGAATAATCTAGGTTAAACTGGCCTAACTATTAACCGCGCAAGCCCAAAATAAATTAAATTGGAAATTACCAAGTTTAACTATTAAACTATATCCATTATTTAATTTATTATTCAGAGGCAAATAAACAAACATTCCTAGTAGAACATGTTTCTAAAGGATGGTATGCATGATACAATATGGTGGGCATTCATGTATGATACATGTTATACGATGGGGCATGTTATTCCTCGAATTGCATCTCATACATTTGATAAATACATAAAATAAAATAAATAAATAAAGCGAAGTGTGTTTCGGTATTTACTAATTACAACCTTTGGAAATAATGGGAAAAATATTTAAATTACATAATGGGCTTTGCAATTACACACCTCAAAGTCAAGCTCCATCTTCATGTCCAAGCCCGTTGTGTAATTTCCGTCCACTAATAGTACAAAAAAATTACAAAAATCCTATGCCATTAATGGCTTAATAGATCTAGAGAAAATAAGAAACCTAACTCCAAAAATACCATATAATTAATCTAATTCCTCATCCATCCATACACAAACACAAATAATCACATTAAAATATGCAAGAATGCCCACTAGCGCATGAATCAAGAAAATAATTTTCTTAAATACAATAAAAATATATTAATATGCATTTACATGGACCGCCTGGTACCAATCGGAGAAATAAATCAAAACGCAGCTGGAATCAGTTTTTGAAATTTTTCCAGAAATTCTTATTTTCGTTAGAACCTATGCAAACACATATTAATATAAAAGGTGAAGATCAGACTATAATTGCCATCAAGAGTAGGAGATTTGTCGGCAATAGGGTTGAAATAACTCCCCGCACTGCGGTCTTCTAATCTACCTCCTTCCAGAGGTGCGGGCATCAACGATTCAGACCGAACAATACACTCTAGGTTTTTCTATCTAGATCTCTATGCATCTAACACATGAGGCAAGTGGGATCCTAAGGGGAAGAGACTCTCTAGGAACTAGGGTTTGAAAAACTTCCTTTCTCCTTCTTTTCTTTGGTTTCTCTTCCTCTCAAAGACTTATCACCAATTAAATATAATTTCCGCCTGCTCTTTTATAGATTTCAAATCCTTATCAGATAAGGAAATGAATTAATTATATTTATTATTCTTAAAATCTCAAATTCTTTATCGCATAAGGAAATGAATTAATAATATTTAAAATTTAATTCAAATCTTTATCAAATAAGGGAAACGAATTAATTATATAATAATTCAAATATTATTACCTTTATGATTATTTCTTATTCAATGAGCAAATGAATTAAATTAATTTAAATAATAACTAATTGTTATTTGTAATTTTAAATAATCTCATCATTTTAAATTACTACAGAGAGGTAAATTTTATTCCCAAATCATAATCGTCATCAGAGTAATATGAGGTGAATTGGGACCCATGGACCCTAACTCAAGTCTAATAAATTCACAATTAATTAAACCTTTGATCAATTAATTTAATTTATTAATTTCGTGAGTTATCTACTAAAAACTTGAAATTGAACTCTATCTCCATAAAGACGATTTTAATTTAAATTTAGAGTGTCCATTGATTTAATCATTATATGCGTTTCATCTCCCAAGAAGTGGTTCATAACCAAAGTTGGGTAAAATTACCGTTTGCTCCTCTAATTATTATATCTTGATCCTTTAGCTTCCATTAACTAATTAGTGAATGTACTAATTTATAAAACTCGTTATAAATTAAAGCGCCAAACTGTGGGCCTGTAACTAACACTTAAGGGAGCTAATCAGTCAAATTTTCCATAGAAGGGCTGGATTCCATGTCCATAGTTCATGATTCCTGAAATGCATACATCAATGGCCTCTAAGATTATTAAAGTATTGGGGGCCCATTTCATAACGGCTTTAGCCCCATGACTCAAAAGGCCCAGTTGATATAAACAGGAGTCTATGACTACTCAGGATTGAGACTGATCTGCATATGATCATCTAGCCACACTGCTTGAATTTCGAGACACCCAGATTTAAAAAAAATCTCGAAAACTACGCCTTGGTCCTGTCCTATATAATCTTATTATATATGGAGCCTCCACTTTATCATAAAACGCCACATTAGTGACCCAGATTAAGGTCATCACTCAATGATAGCGGGACTCGCCCCTCATAATATTTAACGGAAGATCCCCAAACTTCAATTAATTTATTACGACAATATGATTTTATAATCCATAACTCGATCCTCTCGTATAAATCGTTATAATCGAGGTTATGGGTACATTAATAAATCGATTCGACGCTTCATTCATACATTATGCACAAAATAGCTAAATGTAATAAATACGACACTTTTGTTAATTACGACACTTTTATTAATTTCATAAAACATAAATATAAATTCATGCAGGGCACTATCCCTAACAGTTTATATGTGCAAATGGCCATGACATGGCTTGATTGTGAGTGTGCCACTACTTGACAATGTAGTGACTTGTTTGGATGTCAATATTATACCTAACGATTGACATGTGATGAATTGTTATGTGCATAATGCAATGGCCATTACATGACTTGCTTGTGTGTGTGTCATTACTTGATCATAAAATGACATGTTGAATGTAAATATTAATATATGCTTGTATGATATATTGCCATGAATGAAATGATGTATGAAAGTCATATGCAGGTGATGCGATTGTCCATGACACCGGTAAGTGGTGTGGATTGTGTTTCCATGAGTATCCATTATGCATGTGACACGATATAACATGCAATGCATATCAGACATATGAATACGGATATCTCATTAAATGGGTGTGAGTGCATGATTAATGAATCGATACACCGCGCTTGGTGTTTGATCAGGGCCTTGCTAATGGGACAAATGTCTAATAGAGTTTATGATTGATTAAATGGTAAAGCAAAAATATGTGCCGGCATCGCAATCGATAGATCTTCTCTGTAAAGATCGCTATTATGGCTTGATATAGTCTCTGGTACGGAAAGGCCGTAAAAGTACTCTAGGTTTGCCGAATCCCAAGTGTGACAGAATTAAAAATCCGCTTACCTACAAAAGGACATTTTATTATAAATGATCACTGCGGATGTATCATCCAAAAGCTTTAGTTTATAAACAAATGAAATTGGTTTCGAAAATGATAATTGGATGTCATCTAGAATGACAAATTTTTATCGCACGGGCCAGCATCAGGTGAGGAGCTCTGAGGACTCAAGCATGGTACATGATTGAGTCTTCATCTTATTTCATGCATGATATGCAGGATTCCATATAGAATTGACATGTTCTTGCTGGAATGTGAATGTGAAACGTTGGATAACATTGATGCAATTTAGGTCAGGAGTAGCCTTTATAGGAGGTATTCTCTATCGGTCGGGCTCACTCCTTTGCGTGACAACCTTTCATGTGTCTTACAATTAATGGACACGCTTTTAGACAAGGCCATGATTGTAAGAAGGCCTTGATAAATATTTTCAGAAAAGTGCTTGGGATAAACTAGTTTTAGCATGATTTTACAAGAATCTGTAATTAAATTCCTTTGGACTATTACCAATATAGCTTCGGCATGTAATAAATGGTAAGAGGGTTTGACTAATCTTATGCATCGATTTGAGCATATTATCTTCATATTTTTTTAACTTAAATACGAATGAAACGGGTCCCTTATGAAGTGACATATCGAGGTGGTGTACTAGCAACTCCTAAGTATTCAATTATACCTGGTGTAACGGGCCAAGATCAAGATTTAAAGCGTAGTTTAACGGCTAGAAATCTTCGCAGTTGATTTCACGAGACTCCTGGGCTCTCGGCATCATAACTACAATATGTTTCTACAGACTTGAAATTTTCTAGGGTGATGATTTAAATGACTCTCATCATGGTTCGGCTCATAAATCTAGTTACCTGTATTAATGTTGTTGAATTTAGATAGTAAGATTTTTCTACAAATTTCGAGGCGTATGTTCGTGAACTCAAAATGAGATTTTGAGAAAATCTTAGAAATTAGGAAATAACTTAAATAAAATCCACATAAAATAAATTGAACTTAGATCGACGAAATAAATCGCTTCTGTGTGTTGACCGGATGTGTCAGGACATGTGCACGATGTGTGCCAAATTACTCTAAACCTTAAGTAAGGGGCTTGAGGGACAAAAGAACTCATTTTGTCCCTGGTTTTTACGTGAGAGTGAGAGAAGGGAAAGAGAGAACTAAGAGCTTTTCTGATGATTCCATTTAGTTCCGCTTACTTAATTTGTCACTAAGAACCAAAGTTCATCATCTCGACGAGGGCCACACATGTACTAAAACGCTGGCTCTACTAAGACCCAAGGGAGGATTTGTGGGAAATCAAAGTCTTCTAGGTTTAGAGGTGTTCTTTAGACTTATCTTGCCTCTACTTACGCTCCAAGAGATAGAAATTCTTCCTATGGTTTTATTTCCATTATATGGGCCGCATTTTTTTAGAGGAATGCTGTGTAGGTGTCCAAGGGTATGCTCAACATTTGTGGATCATGAGGTCGCTTTTATGGCTTAGTGGTGTTTCATTTTATGGCCTGGCCTGCGGATGTTCGCGGCATGCTCAAAGCATGGTTTCAAGTAATGTTTGGCTGGATTTATGCCATAAAGGGATAAGCTCGGGCTCGCTTTTAAACGCACTTTAATGGCCGCTGGCAAACCCGCTTGTGTTCTTATTGGTAGATTGATTTGTGGTTGTGTATAGTATGTCCCAAAATTGTTTAGGGACTATTTGGATTAAAAAGAATAATCCTATTGTTAAGTGGCCTGTTTAAGGTGCTCTTGTGGCCTGCTTAAAGGCTTGTTCAAGTGTGTTTTACGGCTAGTTTAGGGGTTTATTGTGGTGGGCTGATTTTGTGAGCATTTTATATGTCATATCATCTTGAGAGTTAAAGTTGTTATTACTTGATTTTGGGCCAACGGATTCAAGACCGGTTGTTTGATGAATGTTATTATATGTGTGCTTATATCGATATCGAATCGAATGCTTGCTTTGGAGATTATAGTGTAATATATTATAAATCGCCCATGATACATGGTAAGATTTATGGTTTATATTGTCCTTATATGATATTGATCATATTGTATAGCATGACATTTCGAGCATGCACTGTGCATCAGCAATGCATATGCACGGAACATCATTTCATGGTGTGAGTGCATGAAGAAATCAATCACCACATCAGTGATTGATGTGTGGGTTTCTGCATCATTGAACGGTTCAACAGAGTCAATACACGGTCAGATTAAATGGAAAATCCTGTGCCGGGTAATAGTAAGAAGGGCTGACACTTTCTTCGGGTGAAAGACCCACATCGTTCCACGTTAATCACTGAAAGTCCAAAAGTGTAAAAGACGCGCAAAGCCCGCGTGAGACGCAAAATCATACCTACAAAAGAAACATGGTTTTGAAATGTGAATTGACTATTCTCGAGGTATAACATCCAACGCTGCTTTGGTCTGTAAAATAAAATGAAATTCTTGTTTAAAATGATTTATTGATGTAACTATCAATGATGGATTTTATCATACATTGGGTATTGTATTGCGTGAGGGAGCTGGAAAGATCGTGGATATGGTATGAGTGAGTCTCATATCATTTTATGGTACGGTATATAGAATTCATCTAGGATTGTATATTCTTGCTTAGAATTGTTGATGTGAATGAAGTGTTAGAGCATTGTATGTGCACTTATGGGTGTACTCTGTAGGAATTACTTCTACCGTGGCTCACTCTTATAATGATAACATTTCAATGCGTGACATGTGTCAGGCGCCTCATCCGAGGCTATGAGAGTAAAGAAAGTTGGCTTGTGGATTTATGATTATTTTGTAAAACCTTTGGGTTAAATTCATTTTGGCATGTACTAATATGTTAAAGAGCCGAAATGGAACTCATATGTAAAAAAGAAATTGAATTCAATTGGACTATTTTTAATGTAATCGTCCTGGTAGTAATAGGCTTTGGTTTCGCCTAGGCGTATGAGCTCTAAGGCAAAAAGTAGCTAGCCTTAGCCGGGCGTGGTTCGCTCGCGAGCCCGAGGCCAGCCTGAATGATAGGCCTGCTTCGCCTAAGAGAAGCGGAGCTGCTAGGTGCTGTTTCTCAGCCGTTGTGGCATCGTAAGGTGTTGGCTCGGAAGAGCTCCTTGTATGAAGGGGACTCTGTCCGGCTTTGTGAAATTATGGATCTTGGTGAATGGGACACACAGTGGGGTATCGGCTTACACGATACCCACAGGCTTCTACGGGTCGATAAGTGATCAACGGACCCCCGGATTTTGGGGCGTCACAAATATATTGTTGAAATGTGCTAAAGAATTGAAACAACTTGACTATTACTTGGAAATAGAGTATTGAAATTGCTGAAAGCTAATTGAAAAGCTAAGAAATGTTGAAATAGATTTATATTCCTGAATTGATTGATCGATTGATTGTTATTGATTTGTTCATTGGTTGGTCAATCTGTTGGTTGATTGGTCATTTGTTTATGAGAGCTCTCTTCCCTTTATAGACGTTCTTGGATAACTGCTTAAGTCTCTATTTTCTCCACTCTTCCACTTCCTCAAATAACTGCTTATGTTTGCACAGAAGCTCGTCTCAAGTAATTGTCCATGCTTCCACTGGGAGGCTTGTTTCTCAAAGAAGTTCCCACGTCTGCAAATAACTGGCTACATTATTTGTCACTTCTGATATTTGAGAAAAATTATTGTTTGACTGTAGAAATTTTTTTAAAATTTTCAGAAATACCCTTGGACTTTTATATGGGCTTAATCAAATAGATCTAAGCCCATATCACTTGGATTTTTAATCATAGGCTTGGGGCTTAGGCCTAAATACACTTTGTGTATTCAAGCCCAAAAAAAATATTCTTCTTAGGTTTATCTTCACATGAGACCTAAAGTCTAGCTTTCGACCTAAGGATGTGGTATTCCAATAGTTAATAAGCTGCCAAGTTGGATTGAATGAGAAGGCAACTGTTGATTCCCCAAGAGAAATTTCCAATCATCATCCATTTTAAACCTCCAACCTTAGTCCTTCCTCCACAAAAAAAATACTGTAAAACAAGAACAAATTCCTCTTCTTTTCCCAACACCTAAAGTTAATGATATTATTCCTTGTTTCAAGCAGGTTATTTTCGTGTTCTTCCAAAATCAACCCTTTTATTTTGGAAAAGGAAGAATTTTTTTCCCCTTCTTCTTCTACTCTTCTCCACCACTGTTTCTGGCGTTGTTTCTACCATCGACGAGACCGACGTCTTCGTTGTTGCTGCCAATTCGGTGGCGATCATTGTCATCGCTTATTGCTACCATCGGCATAAGATCGCCGTCACGCTATAAGCGCTGCCATCGACGAGACTCACCGTTGTCATCATGCTAAGTATCGACGATCGCCAAACATCGTCGCTTCGGTCGCCGATCGCAGCCAATGAAGCTCTAAGAATCACATTTATAAACCTAAAATCCTCCTACCGTCAGAGCAAAGCTAATGCAGATAGCGGTCAGGTTTAACTCAGACGGTTTTTGCACAAATGACTAACAGTGAGGTTCAATTTGGAGAATTAAATTTGGATTCTCAGGCTTGGTTAAAATAAAGGAGGCTTTGGAGTTTAAACCCAAAATAAAAACAAGTTAAAAATGTAATAGAACTCCTGAAGTGTTAGGTCACCTGGGTTGAGTTCTATAGGCTACCGAGAGGTCCCCGCTTATTTCCTCAATGGGAGGGTGACCTATAGTCATCTCCCTAATCGATCTTCATTTAGCTTATAAAACCTAACTCCAAAATAATTATCCTTTGAAAATGGCATTCACTAGCCATTTATGTTCCTCACATTTAAACGAGTCTCCTCGACTACGCTACAATGGGTAATAAATGATAAATTAATGAACATCACGAGATCTAGTAATAAGCATCAAGTGAGCACCAAAAGATTACCAAGCACTAATTATCCAACATGAATCAAGGGATCTACACCAAAGAAAAGGAGAATACAGATTTGAGTTGACACCGCAGAAAAACAGTGGAGACCCCAAAGAAATTTCAAGATCGTGCACCCAAAGAAATTCGCTCTAAGGAGGAAGGTCTGAGCTCATCCTCCAACATTTGTCATCCTCTGAGGTGTCTGGTCGCCTGCAAAGTGCCAAGAAAATGAGAGAGAAAAGTGGAGGTAGGAAGAGCAAAATGTGAGAGCCAAAAGCTTCCTCATTACTTCTTTTTATCGATTGATTGCCAGCCAGATCGAGGCTCGACCGATCTTATATAGTGCTCAGAGCAAAGGGAAATTACAAAACAAACAAAAACCAAAAGCTATTACAAGGGATAAAATGGGAAGAAACCAAAAAAAATGCAAACAGGGCACAACGTCAAAAAACAGGAACGGGCATCAGGATGAATAGTGTCAGGAGAATGAATGCATCCTACAAAGGCTCCATCTTTTCTCTTCATAGCATTTTGCTCTTCCTTTCCTTCCGGACTGATCCGCAACGATGAGTCTCAACTCGGGTTCTTCGTGTTCGAATTGACTCGACACCTGGCCTCGATTATCTTGCAAAACTAAGGCAAAATTAGCTACAAAATGTGATCGTGAGAGGAATAAAGAGGGACCTTAATGTGCAATCGAGTTAATTGTAATGATTAGCACACAAAAGCACTCAAAACCTATAGCCAAATATGTCAAAATAAAGACTTTGGTGCACTAATCAGTCGTCATCAATGCTACTTCCATCGATCTTCGCTCCACCGTTGCTCAAGCCAACGGGGATCATCTCGCCAACATTGACGTCAGATTGTTCCTTTTCACGTCATTGCTTCGATTCCTCTTATAGCCGAACTCCATCAGAATTCAGAAGTTTCGATCTTTACATCCACCGCCTGATCACTCCCATTCACGCTGGTTTCTTTGGATGTCTAAGCTTTGATGTTGTCATCCTCACTGGTTATTCGTCGCTTGTGTTTCGAGACTCAAGATAAGTTACTACGAGGGCTTCACTACGCCAACTACCGGTTCAAGTATTTTCATCACCAATCCTGTTGTACCAAGTACCTTCATCTTGATCTTCTACGCATTTCTCTTGAAGAATTCAAACAAAATTTTGTTTTGATGCAGATTCGAAAATTTTCTTTTAATGCTAGGCTTCAAAAATTTTTCTTTGATTTAGTTTAACCATCTAAAATTTTGAATATGTGATTCAAAATAATCTTTGAATGTACTCGAAAAATTCCTTAGTTGTTCAATTGTTTCAAAAATTTTCTTAAGTGCAAATTTGAAAATCATCTGAATACACTAAAAAAAAAAAAATCTTTTGAAGTCGTTCGATTGTTTCAAAATTTTTCTTGAATGCAGATTTCGAAAATAATCTTGTATGCACTCTTGAAAAAAGTTCTTTGATGTCGTTCGATTGTTTCAAAATTTTTCTTAAATGTAGAACTCAAAAATCATCTCACCCATTCTCGAAAAAAAAATTCCTTCGCCGCTGACTATTTCAAAATTTTTAATGCAAATTTTGAAAATAATCTTCAATGCATTCTTGGAAAATCTATTTGATGTCGCTTGATTCGTACACTTTAGGGTGATTCGAATCAACAATATTTGTATCCTATTCCTATCGCGTAGTCAAGCTACCGCAGATAGCCGGTCTACAGTGGTCGAACACTGGATGGGTTTTCTAACAGGCGAATGGATTCAGACGTTGTTTGAAAATGGTGAGGCCTTTTTGTTTGAATTTTCGGATTTTGTTAAAATAGCTGGGGGTTGTAAGGTTCACCGACTAACTGTAATGCTGAAAGGTTGAATTGGTGAATCTCATGCCGGTCACTAGCTTGATACTAATGGGTATGAAATGTCTCTGTTGTTTCTCGCATTAGTGCAAATGACCTATATAGTCAAAGCCAAACCTGATCTTTGTTTAGCCATAAAACCTAACCCTAGAACTAATTCCCTATTTGAGTCAAACCAAGTACTACTATCAAAGTCCCATTCACTTTAAAAACTCAGCATTAACCTCATTTCGTTGGCTCAGAATGGTATCTAGCGATATCAAGGCATCTAGCATTACATGCATCAACTCTAAAGCATGGTAAGTATTGACCAAAGGAACAACATTAAATGGCATTAAACCCTAATTTGAAGATATGGAACCATAAATGCAGCACTGTGATCATTTAAAGCATGAGGACAACTCCAGAACAACCCCAAAACCAAGCTAGCCACCTCCTCTTCAAAGCTATGAGGCTTAGTTACCATCCCTTGAGCTGTCATCCTCAAGGTGTTTGGCAGCCTAGAAATGAAAGAAAGAAGAGAGGAGAAGAGAGCAAATGAAACCCCAAATGAGTTTTGGAAACTTTTATAAAATGGCAAGTCACGAGGCCATAAGTCTGTGGGGGTCATAGTACAACCTAAAGTGTGAAACTACCAAAATACCTAAAACATGAGATTACATAAGGGCTAAAATGGTAATACACTGCAAACGTGGTCATCAGGATCAAATATACAAAAATCACACAAGCAAAGAATTTCACATAGGATTTCGCTACATACGAAAATTCGCTAGTCTAGCTGAAATTTATAGAGATGTCGTAAATTGAGAAATTCCTCGCTATCAATAAATTCATTAGCTAGCTTAAAATTACAATTTAGCGAAACAGGAGATAGCGAAATCAAGCACTTCGCTAGGCACAAGAAATTTCGTTAGCCAGCTAAATTTCCCAATTCCTCGCTTAGGATCGCTAAAATTTCCTACCTCGCTTAGATTAAAATTTTCGCCATGATTGCAAATCGCAATCAGCAGCGGAAATTCCTGGATTGTCTTTTGCTTCACTACATTGCTCAACAGATCTTCCTTTTGACACGCATCCCACTTTCCTTCAAAATCCACTTCAAATTCCTTCATTTTCGATGGTTGAAAACACTCGCAAATCTTCAAAGAGATAAATGCACGAGGTACGCAAAGACTCAGGTAAAATTACCCAAAACAAACTCGAAATGGCATTAGTGGTACTATGACCTCCGCATTAATCGACTGGTTTAATTGACATGATTAGTGCGCAAAAGCACTCCAAACCTATCTCTGGATAGGGCCCAAAAAATAGCACTTTTGGGTACTATTCAAATTATCTGAATCAAAGGTTTCAAAATTTTCATGTATAATGAAATTTTCTTAATGATTTTCTAAATAGCATTTTGAAAATGCTTTCAAAAAGGTTGGAGGACTTTTTCATCTTGTTGGAACTTGAATTTTCTTCATTGATTGTAGTTTGTATACTACCAAAGAATTTTGATTTATCTAATGCGTAAATGACTTAAAGGTAACCTCCCAAGCTCCTCTATATAGAATTTTGCCTTGTCTCCATTATCGTTGAATGCTTCTAGACTTTATACTTAGATTTAGAAATTTTGTCATGTAGCATAATCGAAAAATCTAATTTGGAATTTATTTTCCTCAGGATTTTCTTGTGTTGGTCCCATGGCTACTAACCTCGGTCCCCATCTTCATCTGTAATCCAACTTTGCTTGTGCCTCTATCTTTCCTACTTGCATTTAGTTCTCGAGAGCAATCTCGCTTGCATTGTTTCTCTCTTCCTCCTTGTCGAGCCAAAGTTTGTACTTCCTTTAGAGAAGTGTCTTTCCACCAATTTCTTTCCATTGAGATTGAAACCGAACTACTCAAAGAAGTTAAGGCCTATGGTGAACTTGGCTAAGCTGCGGTCAAGGGTTTTGATGGATGCGCTTGCATGTGTTGCTAGATTATCCCGCATTTTAGAGGATATGGGTATCTATGGGGATTAAGAAGTTTATTAATCTTACCATTGTAACACCTCTCTTGATGGTAAATTGACAACTATGGTATTGAAATTTTGGCCAAAGAGTATTAACTCTTTAATGCTCTTGTAACACTCCTTCATCGACCGATCGAGGATCCGAACTTGCTATGGATGCTCGCTAATTCTTTTGTTTACTTTTTATTTGTTTTCTTTTTGTAAAAGTATCACGATTTGAATCTCAGCCGACCATATGACTTGATCTAACCCGTTTCATTCGACCATTTCATTTATCTTATAAAACATTTTATTTATGCTGGTTTCATTTTAGGGTTTTCAATTACGTAGAAGCATTTTCAAATGGTAGGCCTATAGACATTTACTTTATACAATTGCATAAAAATGCGGATCTTGCCTTTATAAATGATTTATAAATAATAGTTCAGGAGTTTAACTTTGTTCACAAAATGTCAGCACGCTCAAAAGAAATGATATGCATATGACGGTATATACTTATACGCCGTAACTTTCTAGCGAATCAGCGCTTCTTGATCTTGCCTTTCTTTCCCGCTATCAAACCCGTGTATAGATAAAACTATAATGCTACATTTTCATGCTTAGCCTTTCTATACAATTTCTATTCCAATTTCCAGTTCACATGACATGCATTTATCAGTAAAACCATGCCTTTATATCAAATCTATACTCATGCTTATTCATTTTCTACATGCTTACTCTTTATAAATCATTGATCATATCAAAATATGCATTTTCACATGCAACCAATTTATTTTAACTCAAATCATGAGATTCTAAATATTATACTCCCAAGGATGTATTTAGTTTATAAATCCCATTTACACTCAATGTTTGTTATTCTACCTTGTCTATACAATTCACTTTCATGATGGATTCTTTTCGGTGAATCCCTTCCTTTTTTTTTTCATTCGGTAATGTGCTTACACATTTAACAATTTCGGTCTAACATCAAGACAGATGCCGATTGCATCCTCCAAGACGTTTAAATGTCGGTACGCCATCAAGGATATACCGATTGCATTCGCGACATTTTAATAATGCCAGCACCATCATGACGGATGCCATTGGTGCATCTCGCCATGTTGGTTGGAACGTATATCGATTCAATTCAAGATGTTTATGAATTGACCAATCACATATAATCTACTAATCACTCACATGCAATTAATCACAAACATTTCAAATATCACATCTTCAAATCCATATATTTTCTAATATTTACCAAAGATATAATTTATTCCATATAATCATTTTAGACGACGGTAAACCACAAAACACTCTAGCCATGATAGAGGGTCAATGAACAAACTGGTTATTATTCTCAGTTTATCTTCTAATCTCACCCAGTTAGTGGATCCTCACTCCTGGGCCCTCTTAGTCTAATAACAATTACGCCACTTTAGTGATAAACAATTATTATACATTTTTGGTAATGACAATTAATCTTAGTTAATCTGGGCTTTGGGTTACATACTAAGTCCTGCTTAGAAAGCATCTAACTCACGAGGTAGCGAGGTATGGTTTTCTTTCTTATTTGAACCCCATTAGTCATTTATTAGGTTCCTATACTATTCGTGTACAAAAACTAGACTTTCAGAACAAAATCCAAAATTTTTCCTTGTAAGACGGTAAGCTGTTTGACATAGGCATTCACTGCGGCGTAGCTTTGCTATGTCGTGGCTATCCAAGGGGTGCCATTTTGGTCCCTCGACCTCCATAAGTAACAAGGCATCCCATCTTTGCGGCGTGGAGTCTGCCGTGCGTGAGTTCCTACACTATGGCATAGAATTCCGATGTGCCTAGATTTTCCAGGTTGCTCTTTGCATTTTTCTCAAAATCCTTAAAACCCAAAACAAATCATGAGAATCCTCCGATAACACCTAATATCATCTAAACCAACCATGAGCAAAACCATGAATGGATTAGGGTTTTTCCTAACAAACATCATTTAAAGAAATCTGGGTTTTGGTTCTTACCTTAAATCCTTTGAATCTTCTTACTTGAAGATGTGATCATAGAAGAAAAAATGGGAAGAAATCACCCAACAATCTTGATCTTCTCATATTGCCTAGCTTTTCTTCATTTTCTCTCTCACTTTGCTATCAAACACATTTTTATGATAAAATGTGCTCTTCTAAGACCACATTTTGGTCTTATTCTTCATTACAAGTGTAGGTCATGTTTGGCTTACACCTGAAATTCCATTTCTCATTTTCTCTGTTTGGTCTTAATTTCACTTTCATTTTATCATTTAATTCACTTTGCTTGTTTAAGCTTATTCTATTCTTGACCCTTAGGTCCTCATTTCTAAAATTCCAAATTTTCCTTTTTACACTTGGGTTTATTTATGGGTTCAATCAATTTCTCATTTTAGCATATAACATTTAGTCATATGATCACATATTCATTTCACATTTCATAATTTATCAGTTTTCCTGGAAAAACCCAAGTTTAGCTCAATTCATACCCGGAATATATAATAAAATTATTATAAAAATTTTAGGGTATTTTTGGGGTGTTACACTTTTGGCCCTATTTCCATAACCTTGAGGGATATTACCATTCTTACGGGCTTAACCTATCTAAGGCGTTGATGCATTGTGTCTACTCGATGTTCATGAGTCCTCCTTCCCAACTATTGAGGTTTCTTCCTGCCCTCCCAGGACTTCGTACTTTCGACCATTGTCCACGAGAAATGGCATGATGTCAGGGATTCCATCTATTAAGGCATTCAAGTTCTTGTGGGTTCTCTTATGTAGATGTATTTTTCCCCACATATGGAAAACCTGACCATGGAGTAACTACCCTTAGCGAGAAGACACTTACTCTAAATTATTATATGCTTAGGCACTTTACTATTGGTCTCAGTTTATCAAGCCATGAGTAAGTACGTATTTGATGAGCCTTGCCATCAAGTTGGTGGTGCCTTATGGCTTGTACATATGTGGTTGTTTGCATACTTTCCAAAGCTTTTGGATAAAGATCCTACCTATTCTAAGATCTTTGGGCTCCATGTTGTGCATTCTCTATGCATCATGCCCTCTGATGATCTTATGTCATTTTTCTTGGGTTTAGTCGATTGAGCACTGGTCCACTTGTTTTTGAAGCCCGATTTTGTACATATCTCAACTTGGAATCATATTTTGGCTTCTTCTTAACCATATATGCATGATTTTAAGTTCTACAACCTTTGCTTGTACCACTTGTAGAGAGTACTCATTTCATGGGGTTGCTTTGCCATTTCTTCTTCACTATCTACATCTCCACCTAGTCTATAGCCATATCTCCCTTATCTTTGGGCTTGCCAGTTTGGTTTTCAGAACTTTATTCTAGTCTTACCTCCCTTGCCTTCTTTTCAACCAGTTTTAGAGTTTGTGCAAAAGCTGGTTAAGGAGTATCAAACTCCTTGCTCTATTGAGATTATCTCCTTGTCCACAACACAATCCTTCTCTTCTTGGTAGAACGTCGGTTGTGAGCTCCTTAGCTCTTGTTCACCTTTGTAGGTAAAGAGATTATTTTCTTGCATTTTATTCATAAATTTACCTCATGCTTATTTAATTTGCACTATTCTTTACAGGATTGATTTCTCCTCCTATTAGGTTTACTAAGAAACTCAAGATAGTCGAGGAGAAGAACATACCTTCCAGTAGTTAGCCTAAAAAACTCAAGATCCCTAAAAATGTGAGAACTCCTTCTAACCTAGGACGTTCTTCGTGTCGGCCGGTCTATCAGTTTGAGTTCTCCAATACTGTTGATGATCCTATCGAGGTTGAAGAAATGGAAAATCCCTCAGAGAGTAGTGAGCAAGCTTCGGCTTTTGAAGAAGAGGTCTCAAGCGAGGAAGATTTAAGAGATATAGGTAGTGCACTTGGTTTAGAGACAAAGACAGCATAAGACTCTTTGGATGAAAGGACCATCGCCATTGGAGAAGGCTAGTATGAGCATACTTCTTAGCCTGCTCCCTCTCTTCCTCCGGTTTGTTCTTCATATTTCTCTTTCTTTTACATTTTTCATCTTTCCTTGTCTTATATTCACCATTTCTCTAGGCTTCATCGAGGTCAACTATTCAAGTAGAGGCGGAGATAAACCTGTCTTTGGATTTGTCTTTTTTGGACCATACCACTCCTGCCCCCAGTCCTTAATATGTCCTCTTAGTATTTCAGATGTAGCTCATAGCTCTATTATGAGCCATTTGGCAGCAGATCTACTTTCACATCTACTGGCTAGAAGGATGCTTTATGTAAAACTTTTGGCGGTGTTAGTATCCAACCTCGAAAGTGTACATGATCCTAAGGTAGTCATCTCAAAGGCATTAGCTCAAACTTCTTCTATTTTCCCTGCTTTGGATTGTGCTCTGAAGTAAAACATGGAGATTTCCTCCAAATTGGATGCCTTAAAAGGACATAAGATATAGCTTGAGCAGACCCTTCTTGCCAAGAAACAAGCTACCCAACGATTGAGTGAGCTAGGCACTGGATATGATGCCTACTAAGAACTTATCAAGGTATTGACTGCAGAACTGGAGATGGAGAAAACTAAACTAAGCTCTTTAGTGGAGCAAGGTAAAGCCATAAAGGCTTAGTGACTTGAGCATCTACAAAAGTGAGTCCTTAGGTCGATTCCCCAGCTACCGATGAGAAAGATTGTGGATTGAAAGCGAACTTGCAAAAGAGGTGATGTATCTAAATGACTGCCAACTCTTTGGGTTCTCTCACGGCACGTTTCTCCATGATATGACTATTCATTGATTCTCATGAACAATCACAGCTTGCAGTACTTTGACTTGGGAACTTTTTAGCCATTGGCATTTTTTTTTAGTTGTAAAGCTTCCTTTCTGCACTTTTTCTTTTGTACTATCTTTCTTGTTTTGTACTCCATATGCGTGACAAATGATTTAATGCGGAGAGCTATTTTGATCCCTTTCCAACCCTTGCTAAGTGGCCATCGGCCTACCATTTTTGCTTGGTGGAAGGATGAGATTTGGGATTTATTCTTAAGATGAACTTGAGGAGTTGTTGAAAACTCATTGAACACTTCACAGGCGCACTTACAACCATGACATTGCATTAGTGGATCAACGTGGCACTAGGTCTACCTTTAGATGTATGTGGATGCTTATAGAATAATGATGTAATTGTGGAAAACTCATTGAACACTAGCACACATACACCTACAACCATGACATTGCATTAGTGGATCAAGGTGGTACTAGGCCTACCTTTGGATGTGTGTTGATGCTTGGGAAAGTGATGTGATTCTCTATTGTTGAATTAAAAGTGGTCCTTGGACCTACTTTCTTTACTGGAGAATATATACTACGTATATCAGGTACAACATTGGGGAATTTGACTACTTGAAAAACAGTGGCTTTAAAAGCCTACTTAGTTATTATATTGAGCAGGTACCTTGTTGGAAAACTTTTTATATTTTTGAAAAACAGTGGCTAAAAAAGCCTACTTTTGATTTCTAAATATATATAGGACATGTGCTATGTTGGAGAAATTTGTGTATTTGAGAAAACAATGGCTTAAAAAGCCTACATCTTGACTCAAAACATAGGATAAAACCCTTTCCCTAACATTAAAGGTCGTAGAATCAACCTAATTCTTTTGGGAAGTTTCTACAATTTCCCACATGGTAGGGAAATACTTCTTAAGGTATTTCCCATTGATGAACCTCTTGTGTGGCTCTCCTTGTAGGCTTACTAACCAATAGGCATTTCCAGGTAGTACTTGATGCACTTTGAAGGTCCTCCCGAGTTAGGAGACCATTTGCCCAATTTTGCCTTTGGAACCAATTGGTAGTATAATCTTCCAAACAAGATCTCCTTCTTCAAAGCTCTTTCTCTTGAGTATCTTGTTATAGGTATAAGCTACATTATTTTTATGAACCAACATATAGTTGAAAGTTTCCATTCTTTTGTCATCTGCAAATTTGAGTTCCATTATCATGGCATCACTGTATTCTTGAGGAGTAAGGCCATTTTTCCTAGAAACTCTTAGAGAAGGCACCAGTACTTCCATAGGGAGTACTGCATCTTGTTCATAAGTTAGAGAAAAAGGACTTACCCCAATAGAACTCCTTTTAGAAGTCCCATAGTGATACGAACCCCGTCAACTTGTGAGGAGACCCGTGATCGAATTAGCTAGGAAGAACTGTTCTAGTGTCGGCTTGGATGGATGACCTTGACCCATTGCTTATATAGGCAGAGACAGTATATTGAGGACACACCACAATCGGTGATGGATATCCGATTAATAAGTCTTGATGAACGCCATGGAATAATTGATAAGTTCAAGGAGTTCTTAAAGAACCAAAGTGATTAGTACCCAAATAGTGCTATTTTGAGCCCTGTTTATTGCAGGTTTTAAGCACTTTTTGTGTACTAATCAACTTAAATAACCCAATTGATACATTGAGGTCCCGACTTTGCTACTAATAACATTTTATCAAATAAGTCATTTTATTCGAGCTGATTCAAACACAACGAACCCGAGCCGAACTCGAAGATGCATGATCATTTCAGAAGACATTTGGAGCAAAAGTAAAGAGAAGGAAAGCTGTAGATTTGCGGTGTTGCAAAATTCGCAACTGTGAAATTTCACAAACACAGTGAAATTTGTAACCTTGCTCCCTGCCTTTGCCAATTTTCTTTTTTGACCCTTTTGGCTTTGTACAAATCTGCCCTTGATGTAATTTTGGTTCCTTTACACATTTTGCCAATTTCCTTGATGCTGAGCACACCACCATAAGCTGGTCAGAGCTTGTAACATCAATCAACTTCCAGTCAATCAATCACTCAATAAAATTGGCGCCAAATTTCCTCTCCTCCCGCTGCGTGTGATTTTCTCGCCCTTTCCTCCACTTTCTTGCTTTTTCTTAGTAGCCAAACACCTCTTGATGATGAGAAATCAAGAGATGCTTGGCTAAACCCCCCTCATCCTTGAAGAGGAAGGCCACTGGGTGAAGGTTTGAAGGTAAAACTCTTGTCTCATGTTCATAACACAAGCATTTATGGCCTTTTACATTTCTGCATCTCACGTTTAGGTTTGAATCACTGTGATATACCCTGAGTGGCCAGTACTTGGCAAGCTTTCAAGGCTTAGTGGATGCTTACATCTAGATACACTGATGCCCAGTTAGTTGTCATTTATGAGCTCCTGCAGGTTAGATCCAGTGATGGTTTTAACTGCTTTGAAACATAAATGGCTAATAAAGGATATACATTAGGAGAAAAAATTTTAGGGTTTAGGTTTTAGAGCTAAATGAAGATCCGGTTCGAGAAATGACTTTAGGTCATCCTCCCCAACACGAGGAAAAAGACATGAGGACGTGTTGGATATCTTAGAACTCTAACCCAGTGGCCCGAGACTTCAAGAAGTTGTCTTTTAACTTTTATTTGATTTATTTCGGTTCAAACATTCACTTCCACTGTTTTTGCAAAAATCCTGAAATCCAAAGAGGAAACACCATTTTCAATCACTGCAACTCTTCTCTCACGAAGAAAACTCATCCGTGTTGATACTGGCCCTTATGCTAAATGGCTCTTACGGCAGTGAACCACTGAGATACAAATTTTGTTGATTCTGGATACGCCTATTGGCCTAACAAATCAAATGGCGCCGTTGCCGGGGATGGTGCCCTAGTGAGAAGAAGTACATTGAACTTGTGATCTGCATACAAGTATTGGTGAGTGTTTTTATTTTACCATTTTTTCCCCATTTACGAGTTCAACTGCGGGAATTTGGAATTTTGTCTTTGTGCATCTGAGATTTTCCTTGTTTTTATTTTAACTAACATCAACCTTTATTGTAGCCTTGTTTTTGTTGGTTTCTTGCTTGTTTGTGTTGTGTTCATAGCGGCATACGGTGGGACGAAGCTCTTGTAAGCGGATGGAAAGGCTCGTTCTCCGAGTTGAACAAGGGTGTGAATCGGTTGCACGACTGACCGGATGGAGCCCCACGAAGAAGCGATAGAGTCAACAGAGGGTTCAAAGGGAGCCCAATGCCTACAGATCAATGAGGGATCACATACACCCACGAAGGGTGAGTGCACCCTCATGCATTATTCCCCCTACTGAGGATGTCACAGTGAGGCCTTATTTGGTGCCCCTGCTCCCAACCTTTCATGGCATGGAAAATAAAAATCCATACACGCTTATTCAGGATTTTGAGGAAGTTTGCATGACTTTTAAGGAAGGTGCAATTGATATGGACTTGCTCAAGCTGAAAGCCTTCTCTTTGACCCTTAAAGGCAAAGCCAAAATTTGGCTTAATTCACTAAGGCGGACCATCGAGAAGCGGCGGAAGCTGCGAAGCGAGAATTTTTGAAGAAGTTCTTCAGTGCACACAAGACCAACAATTTGAAGAGACAAATCTACACCTTTGCAGCTCATGACAGTGAAAATTTTTATCAGTGCTAGGAAAGGTATCTTGAAACCATCAGTGCATGCCCTCACCATGGCTTTGACACATGGATGCTGGTAAACCACTTCTACGATGGAATGTCCCCTGCCATGAAACAACTCTTGGAGACCATGTGTGGAGGGGACTTCCTCAGCAAGAATCCTGATGAAGCCATGGACTTCCTCAACTATGTTGCTGAGACCTCCAAAGCTTGGGATGAACCAAATCCCAGGGAAACTGATAGACATAGGCCACCAGTAAACTAAAGGGGAGGCATATATTCACTGGCGGATGATGTGGAACTAAAGGCTAAGTTGTCCACCCTGACCAGAAGGATGGAAGAACTTGAAATGAGGAATCAGCAGGAGGTACGGGCAGTGACTGAAATACCTGTGCCCCTCCAACCATGCTTCACTTGCCATTCCACTGGTCACCAAGGAGAGCATTGTCCAATTTCTCCCTCAGTAAGGGATTTGATGGTTGAACATGCAAATGTTGTGGGCCAAAATAGGCCACCAGTTGATGCCTAATATGGCAACACCTACAATCCCAACTGGAGGAACCGCCCAAACCTCTCCTGGAAGCCTAAGCCTCCAGCATATGTTTCCCCAGGAGCATATGTTCCCCCAGGTGCACTTGACGACAACGACATGGAGTCAGCCTCTCGGCCGACGGCGGTCGCAGCCTCGTCCCACATTGAAGCGAAGCTATCATGAATTTGGTAAGGTGGTGGGAATTTTGTAGAGGAGAGGCGGCTATTAATGCTCGGTTGAGATCAAAGAATAGAAAATGTAAAAGCTCCGTGAACAAAAGGGTGATGGGCTCTAGCTAGCCTCGATCAGAAGGTGGTTCCTTCCCGAGCCTTGCCCGATCACAGGGAGTCGTGAGACTAAGCTATGCTAGTGAGCCTGCACCAAAGGTGGATGAAGTTAAGGCCATTATCACCTTGAGGAGTGGTAAGGAAATTGAGCAGCCAGTGCCCAAACTTGCTGGAGAGATCAGAGAAGAAGAAGAAGTGGAGCCAGAACACATATTCATTAAAGAAGATTCGATGAAGAAAAGCATGCCTCCTCCCAGTTTCCCGAGCGAGAGCGAAAGAGGCCTCTAAGCAAGTAGGCATCCTGGAAGTGCTAAGGCAGGTAAAGGTGAACATCCCACTGCTTTTCATGATCAAACAGGTTCCTGATTAGTGCCCAAAAAGTGCTATTTTAAACCCTATTTATTATAGGTTTTGAGTGCTTTGTGTACTAATCATTCTAATTAACCCAATTGACATGTTCGGGTCCCTATTGTACTACGATCATATTTTGTAGCTAATTTTGTAGTTTTAAGGCTAATCTAGCCAAAATTGTTGAGTCGATCCAAGCATGAAGAATTTGAGTCAAACTCAGTATTGTAGATCAAAGATCAAGAGGAAAGAATAGCAGAAAACAGAAGAAAATGGAGCATTACAGGAATGTTTTTCCTGCGAGCACTGTGCATAATCACGAGCCTTGTTTTCATCAACGACATTCACACCTTTTAGCGCCTCGGTTTTTGTTACTTTTTTTGTTTCTTCCGATATTATCCCTTGTAATACCTTCCGATCTTAGTTTCTTTTGTAATTTCCCTTGACTCTGAGCATATATAAGCCTCAGTTTGTCAAAACGATCAATCACTTTACTTTTTGATAGACCGGTGGGCGGTTTAATGCATTGCTTCACCTCCTTTCTCCATTTTCTTTCTTTTCTCTCCCTTTCGGCTACCAAACACTCCTACGAGGATGAATACTCAAGGATGGTTGGCTAGACCTCTTCACTCCCTTGAAGGAGAGACTGCGCTAGGGTTGCAGAACTTGGAGGTAACTCACGGTTCTCTGTTTTTAACACACGCATTTATGGGTATCTATGTTCTATTTCTCTCGATCTAGGTTTAAATCTCTTTAGCACACCCTCACTAACGTGTATTTGGCAAGCTTTTTTGGTTCTGGTGGATGCTTATCACTAGATCCCTTTGTTATCCCTTCAGTTATTTTTCTATTAGTTCTTGTGGGTAGGTTTTGAGATATGTTATCACCGTTAGGGACATTTATGCCCAGTTAAATGCTATGTTTCAAGAAGGGAAATTTTAGGGTTTAGGTTTAAAGCTAGAAATGAGAGAATCCAGGTTTGAGAAATGACTATATGTCACATCCTCCCAATGAGGAAAAAGACAGAGGACATGTTGGTTGCACTTAAAACCTTAAACCGAGTGGCCGACACTTGCGAGGGTTCTATTACAATTTTTTCTTATTTTAGTTTGACTACGAACGACCATCCAACTCCCTTGTTTTTACCAAAAACACGAAAATCCAAATTAAAAATCCACCATTTTTGAACCTCACTTGTAAATCATTTGTAAGAAGAAAGCCCATCTTGTGTTCGACCACAGAGCGCTATCTGCGATGAAAACTGCTACGACAGTAGGAGGAATTTAGGATACAAAATTTGTTGATTTCGGATCACCCTACTGTGGCACGAATCAATTGGCGCCGTTGCCGGGGATGGTGCCTTAGTGCAAGTGAGAAGCTGTGAAACACTTGTGATCCTCATCACAAGTACTGGTGAATTCCTTTTTTATTTTACTGTCATTTGTTTTTAGTTTAAAAAAAAATTTGTTGCAGGATTGTTTTTGTGCTGCCTTGTTTTTGCTGCAGGAATCTATGTTCCAGTGGGTTTGAATTGTGAGCAAATGGAACCCCCACATGGAGAGCAATACAGTGAGTATTCAGTGGAGAGAAACCCTAGGGCATACATGTCCATGAGGGATTACAAGAGCCTTCCTTGGCATAATCAGCAACCCTTGGGGAGGAATCCTAATACATATAGGTCCATGAAGAACTATAGAAACCAATGGATGGGTGCACCCCTATGCAGTGCTTCCCCAGCTAATGCACCATTTGATAATACTTACAACCCTAGTTGGGGTAACCACACAAACTCCTCATGGGAACCAAGACCTTCACAATATGCACCTCCTCCACATCCACAGCATGCCTCTTTGTCTCAGCCTCAACCAACACAGCCAATCTCTCCAGTTGAGCAAAAAATTCTAGACCTTACCAAACTGGTGGGTGATGTTGTGGAAGAGCAGAAGAAAATCAATGCCCTGGTCAGCCCAGAAAAGGAATTCATCTGTGGAGAACTCCTGGACGAAATTAGATGAAACCGTAGTGGAATTGATCATAAAATTGACAACTTGCAGACATCAATTTCAAGGCTTGCCCAGCAACATGTTCATCAAGAGGAGAATATGGAGGAAGAATGTATTTTGGGTGAACAGGCTCAAATGCAACCTCAGGGGGAATTGATGCAGGAACCATTAGAGGCTCCTGAGGAACTACCAGCAAGGGAAGCAGGGGAAGAGCACCAAAGGCTTACCCTTCAACCAATCCCCATAAATTTGGATCCTAATGCCACTGTCAAACCCAAAAAATAGTCCTAGCAATGCACACTCGCCTTCCCCTGTGACCTGATCCACACCCAGAAACACACCTTACAAGGCCACCCGATTTTCTATGCACCGCCTTGGCTTCAAGACATTAGTGGCCTTTGTACAAACTTTATGCCCTTTACATCCAAGACATTGGCGATTGCTTATGTTGCATGGCATAGTGGATGGTTTGGAGTCTTGGTTGGACATGGAGCACCTGGACCTTAGCATATCCACAAGCTCAGCGGTTCCACAGCCTCGAGCTTAAGGAAATTGTTTGGGGAGCTCGATCTCCCCGATTTTGTTTTCATTTTATCTTATGTTATTTTATTTTATTTTGATTTCCTTAATTTTCTTCCTAAGATTTTCTCTAATTTTTTAGTTAATATTTGTTTTTAGATTAATTTTTTCATTTTTACGCATTTTTCTAACATTTTCTTGTGTTTTATTTTTATAGGTTTTGGGCGAAGTGAACCAATTCACAACTTGCAATTTTCTGTTTATTCTTGAAATTTACCCCATGAGTTTAAATTCATGCTGCAATAGTGCACATGTTTGGTTTTTGCTACATTGTTCCTTATTTAGATCCTTTTTATGATATAATATTATTATAGTATAATTATATATATATATATATATATATATATATATATATATATATATATATATATATATATATATATATATATATATATATATATATATATATATATATATATATATATATAAATTTCGCACTTGCGAATTTTATATATTCTGACACCCTCATTTTGTTTCGCTCATAACTTTTCCTCCAAACTCAGTTTAAGGTGTTTTTTTGGTACCTTTGGAAGCGTAGAGAGTGTAGAGAATCAAATGTTCGGAAAAACACTTTTGAAATTATTGAAGAGAGGTGTAATTTTGAAAAATTCTCAAGCTGGTCATTTTTTCCTCTCTTTTTCTTCTTCTTGTTTATTTGAAGCCCAGAATTGAATAAGGTGTCGATGGAAAGCTTGTGAAGTCTCTTATCCAAAAATGAGCACATCTCATCAAGGAGGTAGCACTTTGATTAGTGCCCAAAAATTATTTTTGAACCTATTTTAATAGGTTTTGGCGCTTTGTGTACTAATTGTTATAGTGCCCAGATTGACATTCGGGGTCCCTATTGGACTTCGGTGCATTCGAGGCTGTTTTTATAGTTTTGCGGGAATTGGAAGCAAATTATCGATGTCGATCAATCATAACCCAAGTCGGGTTGATTTCCATCAATTTCATATGGTTTTCTATCAATTTCAGCAAGCCGGGAATGAAGAATATCAAAGCTAGACGAAATGGAATAGTGCAGTGGGAACAATTGACAATGGAACAGTAGCCAGCCAGGAACAATGCCAAAATTCGCTATGCTGGACATTTCGCTATGATAGCGAAATTTCGCTATCATAGCGAAAATTACTATGCATAGCGAAAATTTCAATTTTCGCTATGCCTGTATTTTTCGCTATGATAGCGAAAATCACTGTGCATAGAGAAATTTTTTGCTTTTTTTTTTATCTAAACGACTTCGTTTTTGGTTTTTCTCATTTCTACCCTCACTGTAATTATTTCAGTTTGGTTATTTTGGTATTTCACATGTTTGTAAGGCAATATAAGCCATTGTAAAACACCGTTGACCTAAGTTTTTAGTTTTTGGAAGGAAATATACGGGCCCCTGTTTTTGGCTCTCATTTTCTCTCTTCTCTCTCCTCTTTCTCTCACTTTCTTGGTTTCCAAACACCCTCCAAGGATGACAACTTGGAGGATGAGCAACTAAAACCATTTCCTCCTTGAAGTGGAAGGTAGCTGGGTATAGGATCTGAAGGCTGCTGGTGGTTCCCCTATTTTTCACGCAACAGGTTTTGACATTTTGGTTCCAAAATTTTCAACTCTAGGTTTAAAGCTTTTTGATGTACTTTCTTTGTCCAATACTTAAGCTTTTAAGTTCGATGTATTCTTAACTTTAGATACACTGATATCCATTAGTTGCTCTTTACGAGCCACTGGAGGTAGGTTAAGGGGTTATATTTTCACTGTAAGTGCATCCTCTTTAATCAATACTTGGTAATCTTTTAGGGTTCAGTGGATGCTTATTTTTAGATCCATTGAGATTCATTAGTTGCCCTTTACGAATCATTGTTGAATCAGTCAAGATAGATTTTCACTAAAGGAACCATAGATGCAAAATAAATGCTTTCTATCAAAAGGAAAATTATTAGGGTTTAGTTTTTAAAGCTAAATGAAGATCCGATTCGGGAGATTACTATATGTCATCCTCCCCAATACGAGGAAATGAACCCGGGGACCTCTCATTTGCCTTAGGACCTAAAACCAGTAAGCCCAATGCTTCAAGGAGTTTTTTTTCTTATTTTTATTCATTTTATTTTCAGTTTGCAAACCATCAACTCCCCTGTTTTTACCAAGCCTTAAAATTCAAACCAAAATCACCATTTTTGACTTCACTTAAATCATTTAATGAAGAAAACCCATCCATGTGTTAGGCCCTAGACCGCTATCTTTGCGATGGCACTACGTGATAGGAAGAGAACAGGAAACAAATTTTGTTGATTCCGGATCACCTCAAGATAGATTTTCACTGAAGGAACCATAAATGCTAAATAAATGCTTTCTATCAAAAGGAAAATTATTAGGGTTTAGTTTTGAAAGCTAAATGAAGATCCGATTCGGGAGATGACTATATGTTATCCTCCCCAATACGAGGAAATGAACCCGGGGACCTCTCATTTGCCTTAGGATCTAAAACTAGTAGCCCAATACTTCAAGGAGTTCTTTTCTTATGTTTCTTCATTTTATTTTAGTTTACCAAACTATCAACTCCTATTTTACCAAGCCTTAAAATCCAAACCAAATTAACCATTTTTGACTTCACTTAAATCATTTGTACGAAGAAAACCCATTCCTGTGTTCGACCCTAGACCACTATACTTCAGTAGCTTTGCTACGGCAGTAGAACTTAGGAAACAAATTTTGTTGACTCCGGATCACCCTACTGTGGCACGAATCACACTTCCTTCTCTAACTTTCCAATTCGAGCCCCATTGCGGACAATGAGACATTTGGTTGGGGGGAAAAGTTAGCGAAGGAAGTGGTATGTATTTATGTTTTTGTTATTTTTTTAAGCAAGCCCATTTTGTGATGTTCAGTGGCTTGCTGGTTTTCCTTTCTGTGAAGCTGTTATACTATACAACTTATTTTGTTCAAATATTGCACCCATTTTTTGTGTTTTGCCTAACCTGTGGTTTGAAAAATTGAAACTTTGTCCAATTCTATTGATGTTAGATTGGTTCCATGCCTGGCTGAGTGGATAATAAGTTGAACTCTTGTTGCTTTCAACCATTTTTCTTCCACCTTTAGCTAATGATTCGTGCCACGATAGGGTGAGCGGAATCAACAATATTTGTTTCCTATGTTCCTCCTACTGCCGTAGTCAAGCTACTGTAGTATAGCGGTCTAGGGTAGAACACGGGGATGGGTTTTCATCCCACGAATGATTACATCGATGTTTGAAAATGGTGAGGCTTTTGTTTGGATTTATGGATTTGGTTAAAAACAGTGGGGGTTGTTTGTTCACTGACTAATTGCATTGGCTTAATGTTAAGTGTGAAATAGTAACTTTGAAGGCTTGGGTCACTAGCTTGATAACATGGGGGTATTAAAATGTCCTCGGGTTATTTCCTCGCATTAGGGAAAATGACATATAGTCAAAGCCAAAACCGGATCTTGGTTTAGCTATAAAACCTAACCCTAGAACCACTCCTATTTGAGTAAAACCAAGTACTAAGCATTCAAAGTCCCATTCAGTTTGGAACCCTAGCATTTAACCTCATTTCAATGGCTCGTAAATGACATCTAAAGGATATCAGTGCATCTACCATTAAGAATGCACTGAACCCTAAAGCATGGCAAGTATTGACCAAAGGAAAGACATTAAATGGCATTACACCCTAATTTGGAAAGTTGAGAACCATAAATGCTGTACCTGTAACATTCAAAGCATGAGGACAACTTGCAACAGCCCCAAAACCAAGCTAGCAACCCTCATCTTCAAAGCTATGATGCTTAGCCAAGCATCCCTTGAGTTTCATCCTCAAGGGGGGTGTTTGGCCAGAAAAAATGAGAGAAAGGAGAGAAAAAGAAAGCGGGAACTAAAATAGAAAACTGCTTGGGGGAAAACTTTATAAAATGAAAAGTTGCTTAGGGTTGCAAAAATGTGGGGGCTTATATAGTCAACCCAAAGTGTGAAAATACAAGAATGCCTAAAATATGAAATTACATAAGGGACAAAATGGTAATATATCAAAACGTGGTCGTTTGGCATCAAGAATTCCAAAAACTCAGGGGCTGAGATTTCGCTATGCAGGAAATTTTGCTAGCATAGCGAAAATTTCGCTATGCTAGCGAAATTTCGCTAGCTTAGCGAAATTCACAATAGATAGCGAAAATGGAAAATTTCGCTAGGCGTAGTGAATTTCGCTACCTAGTGAAATTTCGCTAGCCTAGCGAAAATTTTGTGAGACAGCGAAAATGGAAAATTTCGCTAGGCACAGTGAATTTCGCTAGCCTAGCGAAATTTTCTCATAGCGAAAATTTCGCTGAAGTTATGATTTTCGCTATGATTGTAAAGGAAGTACGCAATCAGTGAAATTTTCGCAATCCTAGCGAAATTTCGCAATCATAGCGAAAATCCCAGCTTTGTTCCTGCTTTCCTGCTTTGCTACTGCATCCACTCCTGCACTTCTTATTTATCACTTTGCCTTCAATTCTTCATTGAATCTTGACATTTCATCGCCTCGGCTTAGTGAAATCATCGAGGATTCTCGCATTCAACACCAATAAGAAGCCAAACTTGCTGATTGAAGTTCTCAAAAACCTGCAAAACTATCCAAAACAATCTCGAAAACAAATCAAAAACACTAAGTGGACATGCATGACAATTGGCTTAATTCATCGATTAGTGCGCAAAAAAGCACTCAAAACCTATCTTGAATAGGGCTCAAAAATAGCACTTTTGGGCACTAATCACACCCCCAACGACACCGTTGCTAGTCATAGCAATGTTAAAACAATAATGGGATGCATCTTTGTGCTTTTACAAAAGTGTATGTGGATCAAAAGTGTATGTACGAGGTAAGCCTTACGGCTTTGGTATGAGCGATTTACCTCTTTGTATGGCCGACATGAAGAAAAAACCATATAGACTATAAGTTTTAGGACAACATCGGTTCAAAGAGTCAACACAATTTCCACCAAAATCTAATTGTTCTTAAGGTAACCCGGCTTGAGCCAATAAAATGCAAGCTATTCCTCACAATACCAGCTCTGCCGTGGCCTTAAAGCTAGTGACCAACCTAAATAGGACTAGCTACACTCTTATTTCTTCCTTGAGATTGCTATGTAGGGGTGCAATGCTAAAGCTCGACTTCATCGAAGTCCGTGCTTGAGGGTCACCGATGACTCCCCAACCAATTAAGGTTTAGGGCATTGAGCCAAAAGGATCACTTGACCCTGAGCTCTGCGGAAGCTACCGGGACTCTACGAATGATTTGAAATTAAGCACCTACAACACGCGCTAAACTCTACCCATCCACCCGTGTAATGAACACTAAGTCAATGACTCCCAACCAATTAAGGTTTAGGGCATCGGGCTTTAAAGGCTTTCGCCATATACCCCTCGGACCGTGTTCGGGTTTCAAGGCAAAGTGTCACGGCTTTTATTTTTCTTTTTCTTCTTTTCTTTTTGATTTTTCTTTTCCTTTTTGGAAGACTTCATTGGTCTTCATACATGGGTAACAAAAACCTATTATGGGTCGTCAACAAGTCTAAGGCCGGCTCTGCAAAGCGAGAAAGAGGTAAATAGCTTTTCAACCTATTGGAACAACCTGGCGTGCAGTGTGTGAATTAGCTAAAGGGGGAATGTTCAAGGTTGACTATGCTGAAATCTCAATTGACCAAAAACTAAATCATGCATGGAAATGTTCTAACATTAAGGTAACATCCCCAGATTACTTCCAATTTTTTTTTCAACTAAAGGCAAGAGTAGAAATAAAATGTAGACAAAAAAAAAAAGATTTGCAAAAGTGTAGTAAACTGGAAATAATGCTATAAAGCTTTTGATATAACCAAAATGGCTAATACAGGCTTAATATAGCTAAACATAACAAAAATATCACTGCCTACTATTGGCTAATACATGGATCCTATTCAAAATGAGTAGGCAGTTGATAAAGCTGAAAATTATACAAAAACATGATAGAAGACACTCCTAACTGGCTTAGCATGGAAATGCAAAAACTAAAGGATGGGACTGTACCTCCTCTAACATGGTGGTACGGACAGGAGTCATTTCCATTTTGCTAAGCGTTACCTTGAATGTGTGGTGTGGGATTCGAGGGAGGTCGGAAAATTTCCTCCACTGACGATGTTTGCCTTTGACATAGGGCTTCACCCTCTGTCCATTGACTTTGATCACCTGTTATCATTTTAGTTGAGTAGGTCCAACTGAACCATTCTAGGTATACTCTTTGAACAATGAATGGATAAAGTCCGCCAGCGACTTGAGCTTGCCCGGAAATAGATGGAGTTTGGAGTCATACAGGAGGACTTGGTCCCCTTCGTTGAAATTCTTCCCAGTTATCATTTGATCATGCCATTTTTTTGATCTTTCCTTTGCAATCTTCGAATTCAAGTAGGCATCATTTCGTATTTCTTCCAACTCGTTGAGATCAAGGAATCTCTTGACTCCGGCTCTACTTAGATTCATGTTCAGTTTCTTGATTGCCATACATGCCTTGTATTCGATCTCGTGCAGAGTGACATGCCTTACCATAGACCCGACCGATATAAGGGACATTCGAGATTATTTTGAAAGCTGGATGCAGCCAGGCCCATAGCGAATCAAGCGGTTTGATGGACCGGCCTTTTGCATTCTTGTTACCACCTTCATTAAAATGGTCTTGATCTCTCTGTGGCAAGTTCTACTTAGCCACTTGTTTGAGGATGGTGGGGGTGGCCACTCCTATGTTTCACCGTATTTAGCCATGAGGTTTTCAAAGGTTTGTTATAGAAATGTGAACCTCCATCACTAATATTGGCACTAGGACCCAGACTGAAAAAGATGTTTGCTTTCAAAATTTAAGCACCACCACTGTGATCATTAGTTTGCGAGGGATTGTGACCCATTTGAACACATAGTCCACACCCACCAATATGTATGTGTGACCATAGGATGTGGGGAAAGGTCCCATGAAATCGATGCCCCAAACATCGAAAAGCTCGACCACTAAAATTGGGTTCAGGGGCATCATATGGCGTGAGAGTGATTTCCCGCGTCTTCCAGCATCTATCTGCAAGCATTTGGTGTGCTTCTTTCCCAAATAATGAAGGCCGATGCAGACTAGGCGCCTTTTAATTGCGGTTCTGGGAAGCAGAGTGACCACCATAGGCACTCTTGTGGCAGTGGCTCAGAATTCCCTATTGTTCCTCCTCAAAATTACACTTCCCCGATTATCGATGCACGAGTATTTAAACAAGAAGACTCTTTCCCATGTAATATCAGATGGATCTTAGCAAAGAAATACTTCCTATCTTGTTCTTTCCAATCAGATGGGATTTCTCTATTGCAAGGGAAATTAGCCAATGTGAGCATACCGCGAGGCTTTTCAGTGCATTAGAGACTCTTGGGGAAATTCATCATTGATGGGTGGACTATGAGTGTCATGGGCTATCGTTAACCTAGAAAGATGGTATGCTACCACATTCTCTACCCCCTTTTTGTCTTTAATTTGCAGGTTAAATTCTTGAAGAAAAAGAACCCATCGGATGAGTCTTGCTTTGGCATTTTGCTTGGTCAGGAGATATTTCAAAGCGGAATGATTTGTAAAAATGACTATATCGGACCCAACCAGTATCTTTCGAAATTTGTCTAATCACGTAGACCACTTTACATGACAATTCCTTCCTACGTAGTGGTATAGTTCCTTTGCCTTCATTCAAGGTTTTCTTGCATAGTAAGACTACATGAGGTTTCCATCTTCTCTTTGTGAAAACCTTTGCTCCAATAGCAAGATCGCGGCATCACATCACCTCAAAGGCAGCTTTGCCCGATTAGGTGCTCGTACAATTGGTACGGTAGTCAAATAGGATTCGACTCCTCAAAGCTTTCACGGCATTTCTTTTGCCCAAACAAATTTAGCATCTTTTCCTACAGGAGCTTGTAGGGGTTTAAAATCTTTGAGAAGTCACGATGAATCTTAGCCAGAAGCACGCATGACAATTGCCTAAGTGTTTTTACATTTGTTGGAGATGGCAGCTTGGAGATAAGTTCAATCTTTGCCTTGTCAACTTCTATTCCCCTGCTGGATATAATGTGCCCCAGCACAATTCCTTGGTTAACCATAAAATGGCACTTCTCCCAGTTGAGCACCGGGTTCTTCTCTATGCACCTCTGCAGGATGACTTCCAGATTAGTCAAACATTCTTCAAAATTGCCTCCATATACGGTGATATCATCCATGTACACTTCCATTATACGCTCCACCATATCGCTGAACATGCTAAGCATACATCTCTGAAAAGTAGCTGGAGGCGTTCTGAGAGCTAGGCATCCTCACATGCGCGTAGGTGCGAATGGGCTGAAGTAAAAATTAGTCTTTTTCTTGATCATACGAATTTACAATCTCTGCTCCCAGAAAGTATCCTGAGTAACCATCAAAAAGCAATAGAATGGGTGTCCAGAAACTCTCTCAAGGAGCTGATCGATGAATGGCAACGGGAAGTGATCTTTTCTGGTTACCTCATTGAGTCTCCTATAATCTATGCACACTCTCCACCCGGTAGTAAGTCGGGTAGACAATTCTTCACCCTTTTCATTTTTCACGGTTGTCTGACTTCTTTGGGCTCCACAGGTTGGGCTTACCCAAGTCTTTGCCTTCGAATGGGTAAAATGATGCGGCTTGGAGCAATTTGGGACTTCAATCGAACTACTTCCCTCACAGTGGGGTTGACCTCGCCCAGTGGGTGCCCTGGCATCCTTAGACTCCTCTTCACAGGTAAATGCCAATGGAGTGCAGTTAGCCCGGGTTTATGCCTTTTAAATTAGAAATTTTCCATCCCAATGCTTGCTTGTTCCTTTTGAGAAGGTGCAGCAGGTTGTGCTCTTGTGAAGTGGTCAACAGTGATGAAATCATGACTGGGCATTGCCCATTCTCTTCCAGGAATGCATACTTTAACTCAACTGGGAGGGGTTTGAGCTACAGCGTGGGTTCCTTTGGTTCATCCTTTGTTAATGGGGTAGAACACATTTTCTCATCCAGTACCCTGCCTAAAGCTCATGCATTGAGGTTCTTCTTGCTCCCAGGGCATTCGGATAGTGCGGGGTTAATACATCTTTTGCTGCTCATTATTTGTTCTTCAATAATTGTATCTATTATCTGGACTTCTTCCTGATCATCTTCCTCTGAGTGCATATGCCACCCCTTTTACTCAAATGAAAAATATTGAGTTCTAGGTCCATATTCCCAAATATGAGTTATAACCCCATTAGACAATTTATTATGGCATTCGAAGTAGCCAAAGAATGGCCTCCCGATATGATGGGCACATGATTGGCTCCTACACTTGGCCCGGATTACGTATCGTACGATGAAATCTATTGGATGACAAAAATATCCACTTGTATTAAAACATCCTCAATGGTCCCCTTCGGTATTTTAATAGATCTATCGGCTAGTGACAGTGTGATGGACGTGGGTTTCAGTTCACCCAAACCAAGTTGCTTGTACATGGAATACGACAAAAGGTTCACACTAGCTCCCAAGTCTAATAGTGCTTTCTCCACACTAATGCCTCCAATATTAACCGAGATTGTAGGACATCCCAGTCTTTATATTTCCTTTCAGGTCTGCGTAATGATAGCACTCCTTGCTCAGTCAAAGGCCTTTTTTGTTTAGGACCTCTTTTCACAGTACATAAGTCCTTGGTGCATAGGTGGGGACTTGTTTGATCATGTCGAAGAGGAATGTTAACTCACTTGCCGCAAAACCTCTAGCATTTATGTTTAGTTAGCGAATTTTCTTTCCAGCCAGGAGGCTTTGTGGGAATGGAGGGAATTTGCTTTAGTCTTCACCTCTTCCTGTTGTTAAATTTGTTAACTGTATGGCCGGGTTATCCTCTTGTGAGGCTGGCTTAACTTCATTTGCAGGACTCTTGGCCTCGATTCTTTACCACTTCTTAATGTCACCCACTTTGCCTTGACTTCATCACTTCTTACATTTGGATCTTCGATTCAAACTATTTCATGCATTGCTTACGATGTTCGCTGTGATTGGGAAGGAAATTTCTCCTTTCGAACCTTGCTGCTTGATTTGCACAACCTCGGGAATCTCGGAGTGCACCTTTATCCGGTTTCCTGGTTGAGTGGGCTTTCGGCTGGCCCCAATTTTTGAGATTAGTATGCACATTCAACACCTTCTTTTCTTCTACAAGCGTGCCTACCACTTTGCTTAAATTCGGGATTGCACCGCTCAGCGGGGAGAAGAAGGTGGAAATTTGCTCTTTGCTGCTGTGCTCCTGTAGGAATATATGCAGGGGGTTTTGGCTTCCATGACAGGTTTGGATGATTTCTCCAATTAGGGTTATAGGTGTTTCCATATGGAGCATTTGTGGGTGGCTTATTTTGATTCAGGACACGGGCATGCTCTTGACAGTGCTCCCCAGGATGACTATTTGTCTGATAATCAAAACAAGATGGAGGAGATCTGAGTAACAGTTCTTTGCTTGCATTTACGTGCAGCTTCTCATTTTCAGCTCCTCAACCTTGATCAAAGTAATTGATTTTGCTTTCATCTCGTGTCTTCGGAAAGTGCCAAATACCCCATACGATGGATTCGAAGGCCTTGATCTTTCGGCTTCCCTTGGATTCGGTTCATCCCATGCTTTTGAGGTTTCAGCCACATAGTTCAAAAAGTCCATGGCTTCAACTGGGTTTTTGCTCAAAAAATTACCTCCACACATGGTTTCCAATAGTTGCTTCATGGCGGAGACATACCATCATAAAAATGATTCACTAACATCCATGTATCAAAACCATGGTGTGGGCATGCATTGATGGTCTCCATGAATCTTTCCCAACAATGATAAAACTTCTCATTATCAAGTCTTTGAGTAAATTATGAATCATCTTTCAAGCGTAGTCTTTGTTGCCTTGCTGAAGAATTTCTTCAAAAATTCAGCTTGAAGATGGTAATTTCTAATCGTTCTCGAAGCCTTAGTAGATTGAGCCATTCTTTGACTTGTCCTTGAGGTTAACGAAATGCCTTCAACTTCATTAATTCCATATAAAGCATACCCTCCTTAAAAAGTTATGCATACTTCCTCAAAATCCGTATGTGTGAATATGGATTTTCATTCTCCATACCATGAAATGTAGGAAACGAGGGGCACTAGGTAGGGTCTCAACTGCTACATCCTCGTAGTATGATCTGAGGGAAGAGACACTAACTCTAGGAGGGTGTATGTGATCCCTCATAGACCTGTATGCTGTTGGATTCATAGGGGGCAGCATCCATTTCTCTTTGTTCCTCGGTAGAGGATCCATTTGATCACTTAATGCACCTTAATTTCACAACCTTGTTCAATTGTTGCCTTTGATTCTTTTACAATCTACGATATCCCTCATCCCGATCTTAAACACATTGCACAAAATTAGACACAACAAAGAACACAAGTAAACTTGCCAAAGAATTCGATGTTAGTTAAACAAAAGCGGCTGTAAACATAAAAGCAGTCACGATGGCGCAGGATTAAGAAAACTTGCGGAGTTCACACTTTTGCCAAATTCAAAAGGACTAAAGGTCACCAACACTTGTAATGTGGATTACAAGTACACATCAACTCATCATACGTAGTTTGGCACCATCCTCGACAACGGCGCCATTTGATTCGTGCCACGGTAGGGTGAGCGGAATCAACAATATTTGTTTCCTATGTTCCTCCTACTACCGTAGTCAAGCTCTTTGCGATATAGCGGTCTAGGGTGAACAAGGGATAGGTTTATATCCACGAATGATTTGCATCGGAGTGTTTGAAAATGGTAGAGGCTTTTGTTTTGGATTATGGTTGGTTAAAAGCAGGTGGGGGTTGTTTGTTCAGCTGACTAATTCTGATAAGCTTAATGTTAAGTGTGAAATAGTAACTTTGAAGGCTTGAGTCACTAGCTTGATAACATGGGGGTATTAAAATGTCCTCGGATTATTTCCTCGCATTAGGGAAAATGACATATAGTCAAAGCCAAAACCGGATCTTAGTTTGGCATGTACACCTGTAAATGCTAACCACTAGGACCACTTTGTTGGAGTAAAACCAAGTACTAAGCATTCAAAGTCCCATTCAGTTTGAAACCCTAGCATTTAACCTCATTTTAATGGCTCGTAAATGACATCTAAAGGATATCAGTGCATCTACCATTTAGAATGCACTGAACCCTAAAGCATGGCAAGTATTGACCAAAGGAAAGACATTAAATGACATTAAACCCTAGTTTGGAAAGTTGAGAACCATAAATCTTTGTACTGTAACACATTCAGCATGAGGACAACCTACATGACCCAAGCCAAGCTAATAGCCCTCATCTTCAAAGTATGATGCTTAGCCAAGCATCCCGCCAGGAGTTATCATCCTCGAGGGGGTGTTTGCAGCGACCAGAAAATGAGAGAAAGAGAAGAAGAGAGCAAACTGAGACCTAAAATGAAAGCTGCAGGAAAACTTTATAAAATGAAAAGTTACTTAGGGTTACAAAAATGTGGGGCTTATATAGTCAACTCAAAGTGTGAAATACAAGAATGCCTAAAATATGAAATTACATAAGGAATGAAAATGGTAATATATCAAAACGTGAGTCGTTTGACATCAAGAATTCAAAACTGAAATTTGAAGATTTCGCTATCAGGAAATTTATAGCATAAGCGAAATTCACCCAAGAATAAGCGAAATGGAAAATTTAAGCTAGGCCGCAGTGAATTTGGCTACCTAGCGAAATTTCGCTAACTAGCGAAATTTTGTGAGATAGCGAAATGGAAAATTTACCGCTAGGCACGATAATTCACTTCCACCTAGTAGGAATTTCGCTAGCCTAGCGAAATTTTGAGATAGCGAAAATGTAAAATTTAAGCTAGGCATAGTGAATTTCGTAGCTAAGCGAGAAATTTCGCTAACCTAAGAGAATTTTCTCGCCAGAGAAAATTTCGCTAGGATGTGAAAAATTTTCGCTATGATTGCGAGAATTTTCGCAATCCAGCGAATTTTGCAATCATAGCTAAAATCAGCATTTCTGCTTTCTGGCACACTCTTGCATCCCACTCACTTCTTATTCATCACTTTGCCTTCAATTCTTCACTTTGAATGCTTGATATTTCATCGCCTCGGCTCGGTGAAATCATCGAGATTCTACTTTGTTCAACACCAATAAGAAGCCAAGCTTGCTAATTGAAGTTCTCGAAACATGCAAAAACTATCGAAACAATCTAGAAACAAATCAAAAACACTAAATGGACATGCACATGACAGGTGGCAAAATTCATCTGATTAGTGCGCAAAAGCACTCGAAAACCTATCTTGAATAGGGCTCAATGCTTTGGGCACTAATCCCCGACTAACCACACCTGTATTACTTTTATCGGGGTTTCTACAATGGGTGAAAAAGCGCTTTACCTCTAAACATTATGAACCTACCCTAGTTTTCGTTGACCACTTGTAATAGGTTAAGGACCCCATGAATAGAGAGGCCATTGTGTCTTTGAAAACAATAGAAAAAGAAAAGAAAAGAAAAGAAAAGAAAGAGGAAAAGAGAATAGAAAAGCCGCGGCCTTTGCCTTGAAACACTGACACGTCAGAGAGATTCTACGGTGAAAGCTGTAAAGCCCGGTGCCTAAACCACCGACTTAGTGCACCATTGCATGGAGTGGATAGGTGAGGTTTAGCGAGTTGTAGGTGCTGGAGTTCGGGGAAATCATTTTAAGTCGGGGTGACTGAAGAGTTAGTGGTCGAAGATCCTTATGACTTAGTGCCCTAAGCCTTAATTGGTTGGGGTAATTTTATGGATCCCGTTACATGGAATTTGGTGAGGTCGATTCACCATTTCCTTTATAACACAGAGTTTTGGAATAAAGTGGGCTACTGATATATTTAAGTTGGTTAGCATGCTAGGTTGTGGCAATGGCTTGGTTGAGGGGAGAGTGTAGTTTGGCGGTTTGTGTTGAGGATTGATCGAGACAAACGCCCAGATTTTGAGTGGAAGTTCTGGTGAGTCATCGAAGGAAGCTCTTTTGATACTCCATTTTGTATGGCGTTGTTTCTCTCGAGGTAGTTATTAGGCTAAGTTTCAATAATTTTCATTAAGGGTTAGGCATTACTTCTTCACAACCTTTTTGAATTACAACCTTGTAACATAATTTTATTATAATTTTATATGTTTGTTTTATTTTCTTCTTCTTGCATTGCTAAAGGAATTTAGCAATGTGTCGGGTTAGAGGGAGTGTGATTAGTGATTAAGGTTACCCATTCGGTGGGTGTTCGGAATCAACAAAATTTATAGCCCGGAGTTCCTACTCTTGGCGTGTGACTATTGCGGTATAGTGGCTCTAGAAATTCGAACACGGGGATGGGTTTTCTTCGTAGGGGAGTTCTAGTGTATTGAAAATGGTGTTTTCTCCTTGGATTAAAAGGGTGTGTGGAAAACAGTGTGTGTGAATGGTTTCAAACTGAAATAAATGAAGTAAAAAGTTAAAAGAGAAATCCTTGAAGTCTCGGGCCACTGAGCTTAGTGTTCTAGGTTATAACATGTACTCGAGGTCTATATCCTCGCATTTTGGGACCATGACATGAAATCCGTTTCCGAGCCAGGATCTTCGATTTAGCACAAAACCTAAACCCTAAGAGCTTTTTTTTTAGAGATGGCATTTCATTTGGAAAACATGTCTGCGGTGAAAACACATCTAAAAACCCTACCCCCGCGATAACTAATAGGAGACAATTCGCGAGCCTCGGTGGATGCAGTGAAATCCATTGAACCCCGAAACGCCCAGTACACATTAAAGAGAGTATGCTTGAGATTTTAACCTCGGTGAGAAGCGTGCTTGAAATACCTAAAACACAAACATGAAGAGCGTGAGAACATGCGACTAAACCTAAAAACAACACCCGGTGGCCTTCCCGCCCCAAGAGGATCAAGGGAGATTAGCGACATCCCTTGATTTGTCATCATCGAGGGTGTTTGGCAGCAGAAAATGCAAGAAAGTGAAGGGAGAAGAAGAAAATCCCTGCGAGAGGAGGAAGCAGTGGCAAATTTGGTTGATTGAATGAAATACTAAGGTGATTTGATTACAAGCATGGTTGAACATATAGGCTCGATAAAGAGAAATTAAACCACTAACAAGTGGGTGTGATCGGGAGACGGGTGAGTCACGGGTGAAAGGTTGCGAGAATTGGCTGACGCCCTGCGAGAGTCGCAACTGCGAATTTTCGCAGCCTTCAAAATTTTCGGGTTGCCAAATTTTGCAACCCCAGAAATTCGCCCAGTTTGCTCCTCCTTCTAACTTCAATAGGGTATAAAATTCTTCCGATTTGATAGCGAGTCTTGGTCGGCTCAGGAGTTCAATGTGTTAAAGTAAATTGAGAATCATGAGGCATTTGACGCAAAACTTCACCAAAATAGCTACAAAATATGATCATTATAAGCTAAGGATCCAATGTAACAATTGAGTTATTGAAGTTGATTAGTACACAAGCGCGCCAAAACTGTAATAAACAAGGCTCATTGCACTATTTAGGTACTATAATCAATTGAATATAGCTGCTATTTTGAACCTAGCTTTATTATAGGTTTTGAGTGTTTTTGTGTACTAATCATTCTAATTAGCAATTGACATATTCGGGTCCTGTACTGCGATCATATTTTCTGTGGCTTCAATACCTGAACTTATTTGTCGTGCCAACATTGTTGGAGTCGATCAAGCATGAAGAATTTGGAGTCAAACCGCGACATTTTAGATCAAGACCAATACAGGAAAGAATAACGGAAAATAGAAAATGGAGCATTACGAGATGTTTTTTCCTACTTGAAACCTTCATGCATCCTGACCTTGTTCGTCGGCTGTTCTGCTTTGGACGCCTAAGTTTTGTTACATTTTTTGTTTCTTCGATATTATCCCTTATATGCCTTGGTCGGTTTCTTTTGTAATTTCCCTTGACTCTGAGCATATATAAGCCTCAGTTTGTACAAAATGATCAATCACTTCACTTTTTGGCAATAGACGGTGGGCGGCAGTTTTGCCGCTGCTTCCTCCTTTCTCCATTTTCTTTTCTTTTCTCTCCCTTTCTCGGCTACCAAACACTCCTCTGAGGATGACAACTTAGAGGATGGTTGGCTAGACCTCTTCCTCCTTGAAGAGGAGGGGCTGGCAGCTGTTTGGAGGTAACTCACGGTTCTCTGTTTTTACGCACATTTATAGGTATTTATGTTCTATTTCTCTCAGCGCAGGTTTAAATCTCTTAAGCACACCCTCACTAACGTGTATTTGTAAGCTTTTTGTTCTGATGGATGCTTATCACTAGATCCATTGTTATCAGGTTAGTGTTTCCTATTGAATTCTTGTAGGAGTAGGTTTTGAGATATGTTATGCAGATTAGGGAGCATTTATGTAATTAAATGCTATATTTCAAGAAGGGAAATTTTAGGGTTTAAGTTTTAAAGCTAAATGAAGTCCAGGTTAGGAAATGACTATATGTCATCCTCCCAGCGTGAGAAAAAGCGAGACATCTTTTTCATTTTACATAAAACTACTAAACCCGATAGCCTAGACACTTGAGGTTACATTTTACATTTTTTCTCTTATTTTAGTTTCATTTGTTTTGTATCCAACTATCTGTTTTTACGAACCTGAAATCCAAATTAATTACCATTTTTTGAACCTCATTTGTAAATCCCATTTATACGAAGAAAGCCCATACTGTGTTTGACCACAGAGACTAGCTATATTGCATTAGCTTTGCTACGATAGTAGGAGGAATTTAGGATAAATTTTGTTGATTTGGTTTACTCTTAGTAGCGAAATTAGTTCAACCTATGCTAAATTTCTAAAGTACATTACGGTCGAGAAAGGGTTGGGCATTAACAGCGAGGCCTTCCTAAGCCCGAACCAGTCGGCTCCGTCATCCGGTCTGAAACCTTGTTGAAATACAAAGATCCGAGGATCCCCACTATCTCGGTCAACATTGGGAGGGGATGGCATAGATAAAACCTTCTTTGGATTTAGAGCCGGTGTCAACTCTGACCATGCCAGTGTACAAGCGGTTAGGTTTGGGGAGGGGTGACCTACCCGACATCACCTGTCGCCGTGATCGATCGGTGAAAATCCCGAGGGAATAGTGGGATGTCTTGGTGAAGGTGGATAAAGTTTTATTATCAGGTGAACCGTGGTTCTTGTCCCGGGCTATGGAAGAGGGCATTAACCAAGTGCGTCATGCGCCTAGGGAGGCAGTTCTTGGCCCGCATCTAATGCCGCATGTCGATTGTCGTATTAGGTCATGCGACTCTTTGCGAAATATGACCTGGGGCTCGACATTTTTCACGAGCAACGAGCATAAGTCGATGCAGATGATGAGGAGCGAAATGGGATGATGTTTTCACGAATTAAGTACAAATTATTGGAAAACACCATACATAGAAGCTGCGGGAAGAATGTGAAACGATGAAACGGGTTGATGAAGAACTAACCATGGGCAAACCATCGCGACAATAGTCGCCACCACACCGCTTTGAGTAGGATTTTGATACAAGGAGTAAAGCTGAACTCATTTGTGGCACACCTCATGGCATGGGAAAATATACTCCTCTTGGACCCCATCAAATCAGTGGTGCACAGTGGGAGTGGTTCTGCGGAACACAAGCCACCCCAAATTTTTGTTGAATTTTTGTTTGACATTATTTTAAGTTTTAATTAGGATTTTTCTTGTCATTAATTTTTATCTATTTTATTCTAAAATTTTTCTCATTTACGAGCTTATTTTCTCATAAGTTTTGGTCTTTTTGTTTTGCAGGTGTTTCAGTGCAGGGGAAAGTCAAATTTTCACCTAGGAATTTGGAAAGTTATGAAATTTGGCACCTGTGAGATTGACCTTTGTTAATCTCCATCCTGTTATTGGCCCCGCTCCCGTTCAGCTTTGAACCATGTATTTAATTAGGGGGTTTTATGGCCCGTAATTGTCCATGTCTTTTCACTACCCCCCTCCCCTATATAAGCCCCTTGCCCAGTTCTTCATTGTCATTCCTCCGTTTCAGGTTACTTTTTGCTGACTTCTCTATCCCTTCTCTCCCTCCTTTCACTGAGCATGGTGAAGACAATTAGGGCTCATTTCCTTCCATTGCCCGGGTGCGTCGGACCTCCCTACCTGCAAGTCGACTCCGGGTTAGGAGCACCTGCTGTCGCGGCCTCGGAGGCTTTGCCTCGGCGCGCGCTCACCCGTCGCCCAGCTCCACGTGGCGAAAAGGGAGAAAGGCAAGGCCGGAAGAAGAAGCGTTTACGCCACTACTACCCGTGCCATTCGAGTAAGTCTTTGTACTCTTCTTGGTGGCGGGCACTTCCTCTGCAATATTTTGCCCGGAGGAGATATCTCACAGGTTGGCCCATGCTGATCCATCCACTTTCTGACCCATTTCGAAGGGCCCACCTCCTAAGAGGGCACCGGACCTCGGGCCCGGGAGTCGTCCGCCCTCCCGAGACCCGGCCACCCTCAGCGCCTTATCAAGGCGTGCGCAGCCCTAAAACTATCCCTGCATCCATTATCGGCTGACCCTCGCCAGGTGCGGCCCCATCCAGGAAATCTGCGTTTGTAGTGTGAGAGATATGCACGGGGAGGTTTACTACGATCTCCCGAAATTTGCCAAGGACCGGAGCTCCGGGGGCTCCATGCTCCTCATATGATACCACCTAGGGCCGTTTCATGATGCATCGTCGGTTTTACATCTCGGGCCGTCATGGGGTTTTATCACATGATGACGTCTAGGCGCGAGGCCAACCCGACTGCTCTACATTTTTCTATCGACGATTGACTAGGGATACTTTAGGCCTCAGGCATCCACGGTTGCTCCCACTGCACGTGGTGCATACTTCCATCTGACGGGTTATAAATGATGGCCCCGTCCGCGACGGGGGCGTCCAGTCTTCTCTCGGGGATATTCTTGTGGGACTATATTATTGAGGCACCTCAGCGGCGCATGCTATTGATAGACCATATATTGCGGTCCTGTCTGTTCCTCGCTCAACATCGTCCGGAGGAAGGCCATTTTGGAGAGCTTTGTATTGTATTTCTTGGGAGCCACAGTTGACGAAGCGGGTGATCGCGATCCTTGTTCATGAGGACAAAGTCCATAATCGGGTGCCCCATTTGAGTCAGTGCATCCTCTCTGACTCCGCGACTTCTATGCCGGTCTTCGGAGCACATCGATCGATGGGAGCCAGATTGAGACGTCGTCGCGAATCTTGAGGCCGCCTTACTGTCGATCAGTGGCAGACCATGCCCTGTGCCTTTCATATTCCACCTCAGGGACTAGCAGGGACCCCGACCGGCCTCTTGAGTTCCCACTCATGGACCTTCCCCTTGTAGTAGGCCTTTAAGGGCCTCCGGAGCTCAGAGGCACCTCGGCTCCCGGCTTCCTCCAACTCAGGCCAGTGACCACTCCCAGCTCCTTTACCACTTGACTTCAATACCTCCGGGATCCGGTGCCCTCACATCCCTTAGAGGCCCTCGGCCCCCATGCCGCTGCTTGATAGGATATAAATTTGGTAGGGCACCTCATAGCCTCGTGTAGTACATTACCATCTCCACTAGGGACTTCTTGACGGCCATCATGGATGTGATCCACACATTCTACCCATCTGGCGACATTCGCGACTACCCGTACGACTCTGCGTCGATAGGATGACTCGCACTGAGGTAGTCATGGCTTAGACCAACGCCATATTAGCATAGAATCAGGCCATCCTCATGCAGATACAGAGCCACCTCGGCCTCCCTGCGACGTCACCGCATGTTCATGCTCGAGTCGTTGCTGTTCCTCCTACAGCAGACCCATCCCCTCCACCACTAGCCTCTAAAGACCCCCTGGATGTGTTGGCAGCTGCAGCAGTTACAGCCACTCCACCGGCGGCACCTCAGCCTATTCAGGCTGAGGATGATTCTTCATCAGCCACCGATTGAGGAGGTACTACTTCCTCCACTAACTTTCCAATCCACACCCCATTGCGGACAATGACATTCTAGGTGGGGTGGGGAGAGAGAGAGTTAGTGTTAGAAGTGATGTTCATACTGCTAATTTGAGTTCTTTTTTGTACTACTGCTAAAGCAAAAGCCCATTTTTGTATGTTTAGTGGCTTACTGTTTACTCCATTTTGAAAAAGAGTAAAATTTAGTGAAATACACTATTATATATTTCATACAGCTCCATTTTTCTACTCTTTTGCAACCAATTTTTTAGCCCCCAATTTTTTTTTTGTGGTTTGCCTCTCCTGTGAGTTGAAAAACTGAAATACTGCATAATACAATCAATGGTAGACTAGTTCCATGCATGATTGAGTTGTTGGTCAGTTGAAGACCCTGGCATTCAACCCTTGTCTTCCACCATTAGCTAACCACACACACAGTGCACATCAGTTTTCTTCAATAGGGTGAGAGTGCATACCCCCTACTTTGCAAAACCCGGCCGCCAACCTTCGTTGACCACCTATAATAGGTTAAGGTTCCCCATGAAAGAAGGCCAATGAAGTCTTCTAAATGAAAAAAAAAAAGAAAAAGAAAAAGTAAATAGAAAATCCATTGGCCTTTGCCTTGAAAAGCAGAAGCACGGTCGAAGTCTCTGACGAAGCCTTTAAAAGTCTGGTGCCACTAAACCAAGCCCCATTGCAGAGCCCAGGCTTAGTGCTCGCTACATGGGTTGATGGGTGGAGTTTAGCAAGTTTTAGGTGCTAGAATTTCAAAATCATTCGGAGTTCGGGGTGAAACCTGTAGAGTTAGTGGTCGAAATATCCTTTTGACTTGATGCCCTAAACCTAAGTTGGTTGGGAGTCATTGGTGGATCCCCGTTACACGGACTTTGGTGAAGTCGAGTTCTTAGCATTGCATCCTACAATATAGAACAGGTGTGAAATAAGAGTGGAACCAGATCTATTTAGGATGGTCAATAGTCTAAGGCATTGGCAATAGCTTGGTTGGGGGAGGGCGACCGGCTTATTGGTAAGTGATCCACTAAACATAGATTTTGGTGGAAGTTCGGGTTGATTTCCTTGGAATGGTGCTTGCTGCGAAACTTGTTCATGTATGGGTATTTATTCTCCCAATTTGGTTTTTATGCGAGTCCTAATTTTTCATGCGAGAACAGGGCATTACTTATTCACACACTTTTTGAACAGATAATCCCCTTTTGCATACACATAACCTGCATGATCTTCCTTCTTTTTATCATTGCTAAGGGACTAAGAATGTGTCGGTTAGGGGGAGTGATTAGTACCCAAATAGTGCTATTTTGAGCCCTATTTATTGCAGGTTTTAAGCACTTTTTGTGTACAAATCAACTTAAATAACCCAATTGATACATTGAGGTCCCGACTTTTCTACTGATCACATTTTATGGCTATTTTTGTAAGTTTGTAGGCGAATAAGTCATTTTCTTGGCGATTCAACCACGCCCAGCCAGGCGAACTCGAAGATGCATGATCATTTTAGAAGACAGTTGGAGCAAAATCACGGAAGAGAGGAAGCGTGGAATTTTGCGTGTTGAAAATTCGCAACCTGCGAAATTTACTAAATAGGTGCAATTTTCGCAGCTCTTGCTCCCCTTCTGCTTGCTAGTTTTGTTGCTTTTGGCCCAGCTTTTTTGGCTTTGTACAAATCGCCGCTTGATGTAATTTGGTTCCTTTACACATTTTGTAATTTCCTTGGTAGTGAGCACCTATATAAGCTCAGTCAAACACCAACATCAATCAACTTTTCGGTCAAAGCTCAATCCACTTTCCCGATAAAATTGGCACCAAATTTCCTCTCCTCCCGATGCTTGTGATTTTCTCACCCTTTCCTCCACTTTCTTGCTTTTTCTTGGTAGCCAAACACCTCTTGATGATGAGAAATCAAGAGATGCTTGGCTAAACCCCCCTCATCCTTGAAGGCCACTAGGTGGTTTGAAATTAGCTCTTTATCCTCATGTTCATAGCATGAAGCTTTGTGGCCTTTTACGTTTCTGCATCTCAAGTTTAGGTTTGAATCACTGTGATGTACCCTGAGTGGCAAGTACTTGGAAAGCTTTCAAGGCTCAATGGATGCTTACTTCTAGATCCATTGATGCCCAGTTAGTTGTCATTTATGAGCTCTTGCAGGTTAGATCCAGTGATGGTTTTAACTGCTTTGAAACATAAATGGCTAATAAAGGATATACATTAGGAGAAAAACTTTTAGGGTTTAGGTTTTAGAGATAAATGAAGATCCATTTCGGGAAATGACTATAGGTTATCCTCCCTAATGCGAGAAAAAAAGACCCGAGGACGTGTTGGATATCTTAGAACTCTAACCGGAGTGGCTCAGACTCAAGGAGTTCTCTTTAACTTTTATTTCAATTTATTTCCGAGTTTCCAAACATTCACTTGCCTTTGTTTTGAAAAATCCACGAAATCGAAGGAAACACCAATTTTCAATCCCTTTGCAACTCTTCTCTCACGAAGAAAGCCCATCCCCGTGTTCGACTGTGGAGCCACTATACAATAGCTGCGCTCTGATGGTAGGAACTCTAGGATACAAATTTTGTTGATTCCGGATACGCCTACTAGCCAAACGAATCACAAAGAGAATTTGAAACTCTCAATTTTATCAATGCATCAAAACTGAAGAATGTTGGGATAACAAGCCTATAAATAGGCCAAAAAATACGAAGAATAGAAACTAAAATTCGGCCATAAGGAAAGTAAGATATTTGGACAAAAGCTATAAAGGAAACTAGATAATTTTTAGGACAAGACTTGGTAATAAAAATCAGCCTTAAATCAAGAACAAATCAGCTCCAAAATAGCAGCAAATTAGGAACAAATCAGCACCAAATCAGGAACAAATCATCTCTAAAATAGCAGCAAATTAGGAACAAATCATCATCAAATTAGCAGCAAATCAATACCAAATCTGAAACAAATCTTTTGTAAAAAGAAATAGCAACTCATATTTAACTAGAAAAACAAACTTACTTTCATACTGCTAATTTTATTTCTTTTTGTACTACCTGATAAGTAAAGCCCATTTTTGTATGTTTAGTGGCTTGCTGTTTACTCAATTTTGAAAAAGCGTAAAATTTAGTGAAATACATTGTTATATATTTCATATAGCTCCATTTTTCTACTATTTTGCAACCAAATTTTTTGCCCCCTTTTTTTTTTTTTTTTTGTGGTTTGCCTCTCCTGTGAGTTGAAAAAATGGAATACTGCATAATACCATCAATGCTAGACTAGTTCCATGCATGATTGAGTTGTTGGTCAGTTGAAGACCCTGACATTCAACCCTTGTCTTCCACCATTAGCTAACCACACACATAGTGCACGTCGGTTTTCTTGATAGGGTGAGAAGAATTTGCATACCCCATACTTTGCAAGTAGAAACTTTAGCTTCGTTTGACCACCTCTAATAGGTTAAGGTTCCCCATGAAAGAAGGCCAATGAGTCTTCCAAATGAAAAAAGAAAAGAAAATAGAAAATCCATGGCCTTTGCCTTGAAACGAATGTTTGTCGAAGTGCGGCAGCAACTAAAGCTTGGTGCCTAAACCCATTGTTAGAGCCCGCAGGCTTAGTGCTTTCGCTACATGGGTGGATGGGTGGAGTTTAACAAGTTTTAGGTGTTGGAATTTCAAAATCATTGTTAGTCTGAGTGAAACTGTAGAGTTAATTAGTCGAAAGATCCTTTTGACGATGCCCTAAACCTAAGTTGGTTAGGAGTCATCGAGTGGATCCAGATTACAGGACTTTGGTGAAGTCGAGTTCTTAGCATTGCATCCTACAATGTGAGCGGTGTGAAATAAGAGTGGGACGGATCTATTTAGATGGTCAGTCCTAAGGCATTGGCGGTAAGCGGATTTGGGGGGAGGCGACTTAGAAACTATTGGTAGCGATCGCTAAACACTTAGATTTTGAATTTGGAAGTTCGAGGTTGATTTCCTTGGAATGGACAACGCTCACGAAACTTATTCACCTTGTGGTATTTATTCTCCCAAAAATTTGGTTTATGCGGGGTCCCATTTTTTCATCACGAGGTAGGGCATTACTTATACACACTTTTGAGCAGGATAATCCCACTTTTCACTACACATAACACATGATCTTCCTTAACTTTTATCATTGCTAAGGGACTAGCAATGTGTGGGATTCAGGGAGTGATTAGTACCCCGAATAGTGCTATTTTGAGCCCTATTTATTGCGGGTTCCAGCACTTTTGTGCTAATCAGCTTAAATAACTCAATTGATACATTGAGGTCCGAGCTTTGCCTCTTTTGATCATTTTATGGCTATTTTTGTAAGTTTTGTAGGCCAAATAAGTCATTTTCTTCGAGCCGATTCAAACACGACGAACCTGAGTCGAACTCGAAGATGCATGATCATTTCAGAAGACAATTGGAGCAAAAATGCAGAAGAGAAGGAAGAAACTGTGGAATTTTGCAGTGTTGCGAAAATTCGCAACCTGCAAAAATTCCTTGAGTTCTTAATTTTCGCAACACTTTGCTCCACACTACAGTTTTGATTGCTTTTAACACTTTTTTGGCTTTGTAAATCTTGCCCTTGATGTAATTTTGGTTCCTTTACACTTTTTATAATTTCCTTGGTATTGAGCACTGTTATGCTCGGTCGAAACACGACATCAATGACTTCCGGTCCATCAATCACTCAATAAAATTGGCACCAAAATTCCTCTCCTCCCGATGCTTGTGATTTTCTCACCCTTTCCTCCACTTTCTTTCTTTTTCTGGTAGCCAAACACCCCTTGATGATGAGAAATCAAGAGAGGCATGGCTAAACCCCCCTCATCCTTGAAGAGGAAGGCCACTGGGTGAAGGTTTGAAGGTAAAAACACTGTCCTCATGTTCATAGCGCAAGATTTTATGGCCTTTTACGTTTCTGTATCTCAAGTTTAGGTTTGAATCACTGTGATGTACCCTGAGTGGCAAGTACTTGGAAAGCTTTCAAGGCTCAGTGGATGCTTACTGCTAGATCCATTGATGCCTAGTTAGTTGTCATTTATGAGCTCTTGCAGGTTAGATACAGTGATGGTTTTAACTGCTTTGAAACATAAATGGCTAATAAATGCTATACATTAGGAGAAAAACTTTTAGGGTTTAGGTTTTAGAGCTAAATGAAGATCCGTTTCGGGAAATGACTATAGGTTATCCTCTCTAATGCGAGAAAAAAGACCCGAGGACGTGTTGGATATCTTAGAACTCTAACCCAGTGGCTCGAGACTTCAAGGAGTTCTCTTTTAACTTTTATTTCAATTTATTTCCAGTTTCCAAACATTCACTTGCACTGTTTTTGAAAAAATCCTGAAATCAAAAACACCATTTCAATCCCACTGCGACTCTTCTCTCTCATGAAGAAAACCCATCCCCGTCGACCTTGGAACGAGCATACTACAATAACTGCCTTTCACAGCCAATTTAGAACCACTAGGATACGAAATTTTGTTGATTCGGATACACCTACTAATAAGCGAATCACAGAAATTTGAAACTCTCAATTTTATCAATGCATCAAAATTGAAGAATGTAGGGATAACAAGCCTATAAATATGCCAAAAAATACGAAGAATAGAAACTAAAATTCGGCCATAAGGAAAGTAAGATATTTGGACAAAAGCTATAAAGGAAACTAGATGATTTTTAGGACAAGACTTGGTAATAAAAATCAGCCGCAAATCAAATTTTTCATCGGCTCCAAAATATGGCCGAATTAGAACAATCAGCCTTGCGAATCGAAGCTCATCGACGAAAATCGCGACAAATTAGGAACAAATCATCATCAAATTAGCGACAAATCAATGCCGTCACGAAGAAAATCTTTTCTAAAAAGAAATAGCAACTCATATTTAACTAGCAAAACAAACTTACTTTCATACTGCTAATTTTATTTCTTTTTGTACTACCTGCTAAGCAAAGCCCATTTTTGTATGTTTAGTGGCTCATTTATTTACTTCATTTTGAAAAGTAAAATTTAGTAGAAATACAACTTTATTATATATTTATCACAGCTCCATTTTTCTCTTTTTGCAGCAATTTTTTCACTTTATTTTTTTTTTTTTGTGGTTTGCCTACTCACGTGAGTTGAAAAGGCGAAATCTTTGCATAATACCATCAATGCTAGACTAGTTACATGCATGAGATTGAGTTGTTAGTGGAGTTGAAGACGCGACATTCCAACCCTTGTCTTCCACCATTAGCTAACCACACACACAGTGCACATCAGTTTTCTTCAATGTCTCATCCTTTAAAAGCATTTCCTTAGGTGGTCCACATGCTCACTGGCTATTTTAGATTTAATCGTAATATCATCAATGTATACCTCCATGTGGTAGCCTAGCATGTCATGGAAAATGGCATGCATTGCCCTTTGGTAAGTTGCACCTACATTTTTAAGACCAAAAGACATGATCATCCATTCAAATGTCCCTATGGAGCCAGGAGATCTAAAGGTGGTCTTAGGTATATTTTCTATTGCTATTAAAATCTGATTGTAACCAGAGAAACCATCCATAAAGGACAACAATTCATTATTAGCAATCGAATCAATTAACATGTTAGCAATAGGCATCACATACGTGTCCTTAGGAGTAACAACATTTAAGTCTTTAAAATCCACGTATACCCGAAGTTTTCCATTTTTCTTCATTATAGGAACAATATTTTCTAACCACTACACATACCTTGTAGGCTTGATGAACTTGGTCTTCAAGAGTTTCTCAATTTCCTCATTTATCTTCAGATCTACTTCCTAGGACATCCTTCTAGGTGATTGTTGAAAATGATGGAATTCGGGCTTGATGGGAAGGCGATGTTCCATAGGGCTCCTATCCAGTCATATCATTTCATTATAATTCTAAGCAAGCAATGTTTTAATTCCTTGATAGTGAAATGATATATTCCTTTAAAGGCCCAGAGGGTGATGAAGGCAGGTGTAAGTAATCAATGACTCTTCTATAGTACCCGGGTTAACTTCTTCCATAAGATCATGAACTTGAGGTTTGTTGTCTTCCATTTTAGGACAAGATTGCTCCAAATCTTCAATATGAATTTCTTCCCCCTCTTCATTCGATTCCCCTTTCATAAATCACTTCAGCTTTACAAATGCCATGGAACTGCTCTTTTGCAATTTTTTTAGAAATTTATTGCATTTTCATTTTGAATGTTGTAGATGCAATGGCTGCATTCGCTTCATGAGAATATTTAGTCATCGACCTTGTCAATGATTAGCCCATTTATCGGCCTAAAAGGCACGATATCATTCATCTTTAGAAGTTTGGTAGCTTGGTAGTTTGGTCTTGGATTTCATTAGTATCTCTTGACTCCATGTATATTTTCCTTGGAGCCCCATCCTTCTTCTTACCTTTAAACTTTATTGGACCAAACTCTTGGTCATAGTGACTAGCCTCGATAGAATGCAGAGTTACGATAGAAGGTTGTTTTTTTGCCTATACTACTTCTACTTTATCACCTTTCCAAAACAGTAAAAATTGGTGAATGGAGGACGACACACACCAATTGACATGAATCTAGTATCTTCCTAGCAAAGCATTGTAATTAGCAATATAATTAATCACAAAGAAAGCTAATAAGGAGGTCTTACTACCCATAGTAATGTCAATAGGGATGCGCCGAGTCTTTGAGATTTGCCCAATGAAAGTTAATCGGACACTTTTTTGTTTCAATTGGGTGCCAATACCTCTTTTCAAGTGATCTCAACATCATAATATCACATTGGTATTGATCATTTATCAACCAACACCTTGATTACTAGTTTTAACATTAAAGTGCTCCTCAGAAATGAAGTCAGCATGCCCTTGTATCATCTCCCACGGTAGGTTTACCAGGTCTCACCTTTAGGCGCATTTCGCCCGATAATCAGTGAGTGAGTGCCTCGGCTATATTTTTCATCTTTGGAGAATGATCTTTTATCTTCCTATTAGGCTTTCCCTCCATCACTTTTGACTTGAAGAAATGGAAAGTTAGAAATGGTAGACATTTCAAAGAAATAGTTCCAAATCATTTCCAGTCATTTCATGAGTGGATCTAACTAGACTCATAATCTTTTGTAGCCTTCCTCCCAAATTTGGTTTTCTTTAAAGTATGCATCACCTCTTCTCTCAGATTCTCTGCTTCCTTTTGCTTTCCCTATGGAATTTCTTCATGTAGTTGCCTTTTCTCTACAGTTTTTTGTCTATGTATCCATTTTTTTTGAGTTCTGATGAGCTTTTGAGAAAATTTATTATGCTAAACACATGCCATTTTTGTCTAGGTGAGACAGGAGGAGGGACTACAAACCTTGAAGGATTGTTCATGCCCTTTCCCTCTGGAAAAGTATGTATCTCTTTTGGAGAAACTTCGTTTCCCTTGGAAAATTTATCCTTCTTGATTTCCTATTTTGAATGGTATGGATGCTTTCCATTTCTTTTTCCACTCTTAATTTGTGGGCACTCTTCTTTTTGCTACAAAATTATCCATATGGACCAGGTATTGCTTAAGAATCCATACCTTTCTTATCTTGACACTTAGAGAAAATCTCATAACCTTCTTTGCATTTAGCACTACCCTCAAATCAGTAGAAGCTATGTTGACTAAATCCACTAGTGGAAATGGATTTTTATCAATCACTATGACCTCATTTTTTCTAATGGAACTTTAGTATTCCCTTGTTGATCATGTATTGGATAATATTTCTGAAACTCAAACAAGAATTAGTGTTATGATTCCAGGATTTGTGATACTTACAATATACTTTTATCTTAAGTTCCTCTTTGTTAGGGAGTTGGTGATCTTGGGAAAATGTGATAAATTTCTCCTTCAGTAGGAAATAAAAAATTTCCTCAGTCTTTGCCACATCACAAGTATAATTACTTGTGTATTAGAAGTTTGTGATTTCTTCCATAAGTCAGGTGCTTTCTTCACCAATAGGAAAATTAATGAACCTATACTTAAGAGAGATACGCTACTACTATTTCTTCATGTAATTCCTCTTAGCATTAAGTTCCCGAGGAGATGCTTTCTCGGGTTGACTTTCTTCCCTAAGTAATTCTTCATCGATTGCATGCGTTAGCAACAAACTCATAGAAGTCTTTAGATTCATTTTGCTTGAAATTTCTTCTCGCTTTATATCAAAGTCCTTTTAGGCCATCTTCACATACTTTATTTCTAGGAGATGAATTTTTCATATATTCCTCACATTCTTTTGATGCAAAACCCACGAGAAAATTCTAATTTTTACAGCAGGTAAAATGGTGATTTCGGTCAAAATTCAAAATTTTTCTAGATCTCAGATGATGAAACGGACTTCACAGTTGGAATTGTCTCGCGAAATCTAGCTACCATGTCAAATTTTGTTGAATTTCGAGACAGTCGGGATTTGCATGTATTTCGAGGCAATTGGACAAATGAGCAAATGACAAGTGGCATGAAGTCCCACACCACATGGATACTTGCAGGTAGGCTACGTGTCTAGAGAAAGTGGTCTTGCATGAGGGTAAATGTTAGTTGATGCTAGGTGTCTTGGATAGGCTTTGCATGAGGATTTTAGTGGGAAGAAAAGTGGGTTAGGAGATAAGTGGAAAGTGAGGTGTCAAGAGACTTAGGATGAACATACTCTCTAACTAGAGCAAAACTGATCCGGTGGAAAAAAAAAAGAAAAGGATAGAAAAGAAAGAGGAAGAAAAAGAGTGAGTTTTAAAGAGAGAGACTCCACCTTCTCTCTAAATTTCCCAACGATCAAACCGGCGGTTTCAGGCGGAGCAAGAGGAAGGGTTCATCCTCACGACAAGGGATTCGCATAGAGACGGGAATAGTGGAGTTTTGACAAACTCCAAGAAGTAGGTCTTCTCCTACTTTGGTTACTTTCTACCCTAAGGGTTGTGTGGTGGTTGTTTTGCCCTACGGGGAATGTTTGGTTGTATTTTGAACCATGTGAAGTTGCCACATTGGGGGTAGCACACATTAACTGGAATTTAGAACTGATTTTTGGGTAGGAAATAAAGGGAATTTGGTAGTGCGTCCTTCAGGTAAATTGTAGCCACATTAATGAACTTGATGTTAGGCTTTTGAATTTCTCAAATCGGATCTTTGTAGCCTACGTTATGGTTCGTTTACTCTGAATAGTCTAGTGAAAGGGATGTCATTTCAGGTTCGCCATTTGGGTGCACCAGAAGCCGAATACTGCCCAATTTGAGTCCTATGATTCTGTCTACTGGCTAGGTTCACCCCGGTGGGTTTACGTCAGGCTAGGATCTGCATGACCCTCCAACCACGAGATTGGAGTGTGTGGCGGAAAGACGTTGAGTAAATGGGTGCCGGGTAAAGGCCTTAATGTGTGCGATCTCCAACTTGGAAGTCCATAACTTCTTTGTCGGTCGGGTTTAGAGTGTTCTTAGACTCTATGGAAAGTAACAGGTCAAGATTCCTTAAGTATGCCTTTGGAGGCATTAGGTGCCAGGCGGCCGAAAGGGGCGTTCGGGTAGTGGGTAAATTTGGTCAAAGATGCGATCATGTGTGACCTCAACTTAGGAAGGAGTCCTGCTTCACTCTGTCCGGTCGATTCCGGGTGTTCTTAGACTCTATGGAAGATCGTTAGTCGAGACGGCACTCGTATGCCTTTAGAGGAATTGGGTGCGGAGATGGCGGAAAGGGGCGATTGAAAGTAAGGTAGGCTGCCCAGGTAAGACTGCTTAGTCATGTGTGACCACCAACTTTGGAAGGTCATAACTTCTTCGTCCAAATTCTGATTTGAGTGTTATTAGACTCTATGGAAAGACCATTGAGTCAAGATTCCACAGTATGAATTTGGAGGGCATTGGGTGCCAGAGCTGGCCGGAAATGGGCGTTCAGGTAAGTAACATAGGCTGCCCGGGTAAGACTGCTTAGTCATGTGTGGCCTCTAACTTCGGAAGGTCATAACTTCTTCGTCCGAATTCTGATTCGGGTGTTCTTAGACTCTATGGAAATCCCATTGAGTCAAGATTGCAGCCATGTTCCTATGGAGGACATTGGCCAATTGGTCAGGTTAGTATTGTCCAGTTAGGTTGTGTTATGACTAATTAGCCGGAATAACATGCACAGTGTAGATATGACATGTTAATGTATGCGAGTATGATGTAATTAACATCAGGTTGTGCATGAAGGAGAGTTATAATATAGATTAAATTATAATTATCCATGTTATGTTGAGGAATTTTGTTAATATGCATGTACATGCTTGAATTTGATATGTGGAATGTTAGATAACATGGTTGGGAATTTGTATGCAATTTATTATAAATGTCCAAATAATGCAGGGATGAATATGCATGGGTATGTGTGCACATATAGTTCTCATTTTTTATGTAGCACTCATATATATATATATATATATATATATATATATATATATATATATATATATATATATATATATATATATATATATATATATACATTTGGCATAATAGCATTGCACGTGCACGAAAACATCGCATGACATGGGTGTGAGTGCATGGTTGGGATCGGCCTTTGTGTTAGGTGTTC